>JAGYYJ010002696.1:0-128364 GCA_019671005.1 Hibiscus mutabilis
AACAAGTTAAATGCCTTCTCATTCTCAATCGAGTTGATTCAAAACCGATCCGGTTGAAGTCTAAGTGATTTAATAACCTTAAAAATCACTATCCCTTATATTAATAACCATTGTGATCAAATTTCTGAACTGATTGTTTCTAGAAAGTTCATAAAAACAAGAAAATATCACCATTGCAGACCCTTCTGGGATCAGATAAATTCATCAAACAAAACAATCAATTATACCATTTAGGAATTTAAATACAGCATATTTAATTGAACATTCATCAATATTCTTTTAGGATTTTTTTTTAATTCGAGCCCTAAATAAATTCATGCATTACTTTCATCATAAATAGGTCAGATAAAAATTAATCCTAAACACTAAAACATCATCATCGGGCAAAAAAAAGGCTAAAAAGTTGAGTTTACATCATGTTGATCCACAAAATTTCTGTAATATCAGCTCTGAGAACTCCTTCTGACTACACCAGAAATCTTTCCAATATTGAAACCACTAAAAATTAAAATAAAATCTATAAAATGGGGAAAAACTAAATGCTGAATCTGATTCTAAACCTAACCCTAAAAGGCAAAAACACCAATTTGCACAGCAGGAAAAAAGAAAATGCACCAAATTCAACAGAGAAAACGAATATTGTTTTTTAAGGATTATATATATACACCCCTAAAATTGGTGTTTTTCAAGGTTACCCCACAAATCCACATAATACCTTCAGAAAATAACAATCAGAACAAAGAACAATTCCAAGGTAGAAGGAAGATAGTAAGGGACTAATTGATACATTCTGAAAATAACGGAATTTCATCAAAATTGAAAAAAGGTATAAAAAAATAGTGTACCTTTTGTTTTTTTGTTTTAGTAGCAGCCTAATCAATTTGTTTTGTATTTATGTTTGTCGGAGCAATTGAATTTGAAAGCAATATAGTATAGGTGATCAATATATATATTAACACATCAAGACAAGACTGAATTAATTATAATTAAATCGCATCGGTTCAATTAATAAAATAATATTATATATTCAAACAAAATAATTTTCTAAAATAGAATTTTACCATAATATTTATTTATTTATTTTCTAAAATTAACTATTAAAAGATTAATTATTTTTAAAAAGTATTCACAATTTTTAATAAATAGGTGAGTCCGTGGAATACTTGCTCATCGAAAAAGTATAAAAGTTTTAGTGCAAGGGTCAAGATTTTAGGTTATCTAAAGAGTAGGTATATCACTTAGCATTAGACCTGATAAATTTGATTCAAGACTTGAAATCGACTTGAATATGATGACTCGAATTCGATCCGAAATAAATAAAATCAAATCGAAACGAAACAAAACCGACTTGAATTTTAGTTGAACCTAAAATGGACTTGAATTGACTTTTAACCGAATGGAATCGAACCGATTTCACCTGAACAAAAGGTAACCCAAAATAAAGAAAATATATTAAAACAAAGGAAAACTTTGATACACAAGCTGTGTAAACTTTAGTTTACACGTGCCTTTTAGTTTTAGGGGTTAAGGTTTTAGTTTAAGGTTTAAAGTTGAGGGGGTTAGGTTGTATGCTTTATAATTTAAGGTTAGTGTTTAGAATTTAGTGTATATGGTTTAAGGTTTGGGGTTTAGTTTTTAGGATTAGGTTAAAAATTTAGAATTTGAGTTTTTATAGTGTAAATACATAGGCTTGTGTAAAAATAATTTTACACTGTTTGTGTATCAAAGTTTTATCCTTAAAATAAAAAAAATGAGATGTAATGTGAATTATCGCATAACTCACAAAAAGCCAAATATACAAGCTATTTAAAGTCATGTATAGGGTCGAACACTTAACTCGACATGAAAATCCAACTAAAACCGATTGAACAACAAAAATAATATTGTCCATATCAATAAAAACTATCGATTTTATCATTTTTTTTCTCCATGTTTATGATGTTGCTTGCTTCTATTGTTGCAGCTTTGATGCTTGTTCTATATTTTACGAGCAGACAAAGTGAAAGAATTACTTGCTCAATATTTAAACTTTAACATGAGATAAAGGAGATTAAGGGCCAATTTGGCATTAGTTTTGAAAAGTGATTTTAAAAGTGTTGTCAGAAAAATGATTTTAAAATATTGATTATAAAATTTTAGTATTTAATATTACTGTTAAAAAATGCTTTTAAAGAAATAAAACGTCCATTTGTAACATGATATTATAAAATAAAAATAAATATAAATAATGTTTAAATTTGTTATCATAAAGTTTATTAATATTATTATATATAATAAATGAATTTAAATTATAATAAAAATATAAAAATCATAACAATTCAGTAGTAATTTTTTATATATAAAATATAAACTTTAAATATTTCTAAATAATTAATATAAATTTTTGGATTAAATATAAAAATTATTTTTCATATTAGTGTAATCTAACTAAATATTAATTTAATATATTAATAATTATTATATCTAATATTATTTTAGAATATTAATGTTTTTTATTATTTAATAATTATTATATTTAATATTATTTTAATAGATTAATATTAATATTTTAATATATTAGTGATAATTAAGGGTATAAAAGTAACTTCACCCTAAAAATGATTTTCTACCCAAAAGCTATAAATCTTAGCTTTTGAGGTTAGGTGAAAAATCACATTTAAGGGATGAATCTATCACATGCGTAGAATATCGTTGAACATCACTAACGCCGAACACCGTTGAATACCATTAAATTAATTAATAAATATTAAAATCTTAAGGACTCAACATACAATTAATAATTATTTAAAATGAAATTTCAATTAAAATATTTTTCATATATATTATATTTTTTAATATTTATTTTTAAATAATTAGATAAAATACCAACCATAGGCAATCTCAAATTATAATCATAATTCCCAAATTAAAACCCTAATTCCCAAATTAAAATCTGAATTCTCAAATTAAAATCCTCAGCTCGTACCTGAAATCTCAATACTCTTCTCTTTTAGTAATATATTCATACGTTTAGGATTCAGTTGACTACTTTTTTTCTTTTATATTATGACTAAGAACCATTTTCAAGTCCGTGACCGGCAATTGAATCCTAAACTCATAGTTAATTGAAATTTTACTAAAAGAGAAGAGTATTGAGAATTCAGGTTTTAATTTGAAAATTTTTTAGAGTTAAAAATTAAAAAATTAAATTTTTATTATGTAAATATATAAACTTATATAAAATTAATTTTACACTATTATATTAAAATTTTACGCATAAATAAAATAATAATTTATTCACCGTATTTTAAGATCCGGTGAACGTTATACAAGGTTTGACTTTCTAGCTACAGGATAAATATTTCGACATTTTGACTTTATTTTCCTGTCTAAATATATTCTAATCAAAATAATAAAATCAGTTCCATAAAAGTATAATAATAAGTACAAATAAAACATCTAATAAATGTAATCTCGACACGTGATGATGAAAAAAAATGTAATTTCTTTTTCTTAATTTTATTTCCTATTATTTATTTATTTATTTCCCCTAAATGTTACTCAAATCTCTGCAATTTTTTTAGCTAATTTCCCTCTTGAATCGCATCGGTTTTTGTCCCTTTCTTTCAAAATAATTCTTTTGCTTGAAAAAAATTTGTAGTCTCATTTTCTATCGTTTTCTCTCCTCCCAAACACTCTCTTGCTAACATCAAAAATCGAAAAAAAAAGGAGAAATATTGTGTAGCTCCGTTCATTGATGAAGTCTAGGGTGTTCAACGCTTTCGAGTTCCAAATTGAGGTTTCTCTATTCATATATATTTTTTTATTAATTTACTAAAACTATTTTCCTAAGCTTAAATCTGTTATTCTCTAGATTGATTTTTGGAAGCTGATTTTCATTTGATCTGTGCGTAAAACTTTGGTTGAGCTGTGTTTTGGTTATGCGAAGAAAAGAAAATGGAGGCAGTTGTTGTTGGAGATTTAGCTTGTTTGGATGCGGAGCTATTGCATCTCCAGGAGATGTCTCCTTTGGTTCTCAAAGCCTATCCTGATTTCACTCAAAAGCTTTTCGAGCAGTGGCTTTCGCTTCCCGATGCTAACAAGCTGGTATACTCTTCGTTTTCTAATTCCGGATCTTCGTTGTGTTTGATCAGAATTATTTTTATACTGGAATTGAAAATGATCGATTGTTATTGCCTTAACATTGTACTAGTTACATCATTGCTAGGTAATTTGATGGTAAAATTTATTTATTTTATTTTTAAAAAAGTATTTCTTATGATGATTTGAAGAATTATTTTGAACCTGTTACATGTTTCAATTAGTTCTTTATGCGTATATGTATCTGAATTCCGCATTACCTAGATATTTAACGGATTAAATCAGTGCAAAAAGAATACGGTGACGTCTTGTTAATTTTCCAGCTGTCTTTGTTAAGTACTCTTATCCTACATTGGTTGAGTTTATTTTGCTCTGCAAATCGATTTTAAGTTGGAGGCTTAATGATTTTAACAATATCCATGAATTGCTGTTGTCTAATCTTGAATGATTAATCATCGTTTTGTTTTTAAATATGCTATTTTGAATTTTTCACTCATTAGTGTCTTTTGAAGCAGAGAATATGGATTTCGTGTTATTTATTACATATTCCTCTACGCCTATGAGCGCACTGTTGTTAATTCTTGTTGCTTTGCTAGGTGACATCATTGGTTAATGATGAAAAGGCGGGTAATCCCTTGAATGTTCCTGGAAATGCTTCCAGTGGAGGGTCTCCCTCAAGCCATTCTTTACCTTCCATGTTTCCTGCTGGCAGTGCTCCTCCCCTTTCACCTAGAAGTACATCTGGTTCCCCTCGTATAGCAAAACAAAGGGTTGGTCCTTCAAACTTGGGTTCTCCACTGAAAGTAGCTAGCGAACCTGTGAAAGAGTTTATACCTCTGGTTTGGATCTTTTTTAATTGACATTAAAAATTTCTTTCGCCCTTGTCCTTGTTTGTGCTTTATGTGCTATATTTTCATTTCTATCCTGAAGTTGTAATAACTTACTGTGTTGGTAACTTGAAATTGCATCCAGTTTTACTTTAAAACGGCCGTCCACCGCCAAATGATCTAAAAGAACAACATGTGCCTCGAATCAGTCAGTTCTTCGCTGGCCACCCAGATGGACTAAAGCTGTCAGGTAAGTAACATGTGTGCTTCACTTTGACTGATATTTCTGGTGGTACTCATTGGATATTCATGTTTTACTTTCTAAAATTTCCAGAATTCAAACTTGTGACCAAGGAAGTGTGCAAGCTGTCTTCATTTTTCTCCACATCACTTTTCAAAAAAATTGATGTTAATTGCACTGGTTTGGTTACAAGGTAGGTTTTCTTGTTTATGGAAGTGAGCTTTTGTATCTATATCTTAGATCCATCGTATTCTTTGAAACTGTTAGGAATTTTCTTAGAAAAATATGAGAGCTTTATGTTTGGATTCCTTTTCTGTGTTGAGGTGCTCAGCTATGCTGGGCCTTGTTGGAGAACGATGTGTTATAACTTTAAATTGCTAGTTTAGAATCCAGCTCCTAATCTTTTACTGTTTGTCCTTGTAGTTGCTTTTCAGCTGTGATCTGATTTAGTTCATTTTAGATTGTAGCCTTTTTCTAATTTTTACTTTATTCTGCTTGCAGGGATGCATTTGTGGATTATTGGGTCGATGGAAACATGTTGACAAAGGATATAGCAACCCGAGTTTATACCATACTAAAGAAACCAGATCTCAAATACCTTGTTCAGGTTTTTCTACATTTTTGACACAGCTTAAATCAACTGCAATATTGGTCAATATCTAATTGTCCTCGTTCAAACTTAACTTCTTCTATACTTTTCAATCTGTCAGGAGAACTTCAAACCTTTACTCAAAGAACTATTGGCAACTCATCCAGGGTTGGAATTCTTACAGAGTACACCTGAGTTTCAGGATAGATATGGTTTGTTTTTCATCTGTTTGATTCCTTTCGACTGTTTTCTCACTGCAATTGGATATTTTGGATGCTAGGATCTTTTTTACTCTTCATAAACCCTCCTTTTATGATATCTAAGGCGTTTACACTGTATTAAGTTGTTTCCAAACTGATTCCTTCATTAAATGATGGAACCACTAATTTTTGAACTTCCAAATCCTGTAAATGCATCGTTTGCATGTTAATTTCTATGAATGCTGTTGAATCTGTTTCTTTGATGTAGTTCTGTCCCTAATATGTTTGATAATGTATAATGCTATGTTAAAAGTTATTAATAAAATCATGATAGCATATATAAAAAATGGAATACTGCAAACTTTTCCTTTGATTAGCAAGTGCTGAAATTTGCACGTATCTGAAATAGAAATAAAAGGTGCATAGAAAACAGGATTGACATTTAATCAAGGGTTAGCGCCTAACCATCTGGGTTTTTATGAATATAATTGATCCGTCTATTGTAATTTACCCTAACATTTAATCATAACAGTTTATTACAATTTACAGTAAATTTCGTCAAATTGGAAATGTGATTTTTGTTCCATTCGACTTGCTCTATTAATACTTGGTTTAAGATAGAATACCATCATAATTCACATGGGGTGTTATAAATGACACATGTTAGTGTCACGTGCAATTGATTTCTAAAGATTAATGCAAAAGTTAATTTTGTAAACTTTAATAAATAATTAAAATAGTTAGATTAAAAGTGAATAGAAATCATCTATTTTTTTGTGTCTTTATATATGGTCCACCCTAAAATATTATGTTTAAGGTCTACGGTTAAAGTTTAAAGTTAAAATCTCATATTAGGGGTAGGGAATTAAGGCTAGGGAGTATTTTTTAGGGTGTAAGATTTATGGTTTAGAATTTATGGTTAGGATATAAAATTTAAATTTTTAGTGTTGGACTTGAAGAAAAACACCAAAAAGAGCCGAATATTTTTGTTCACTAAAAGTACATCTTTTCTAAAAAAGGGAAAATCCACATGGATGAACACTTTTGATGAAATAATACCCTTTTTGACATCCATACATATAAAATGCACTTTTACGAAAATAAAATTGATAATTAAAGGCTGCAAAAACTCTTTAATTTCAATCTATTATTATTTTTTAATGATAAAAAACATGACAACTAAGAAATCCACCTAAAAAATAAAAATTTTTTTTTTCGATGTCCCAATTTATGTCTCTCATGAAAAAAGATTATGTTTATGATTAATGGTTAATGGTTAAAGTTAGAATTTAGGGTTGAGTTTAGGGAAATAGGGGTAGGGTGTATTTTTAGGGTTTAAAGTTTATGATTTAAGATTTAGAATTTAAGATTAGAATTTAGAATTTAATTATTTAGTGTTGAAACATAAAAATGGACACCAAAAAAATCAAAAAAAAATTGTCAAAAAAAAGGCAATTCCATGAACAATATTTTCCACTATCTAATTATCCATTTGAAACTGCATATAATTAAGTGGGAAGTAAGCTTAAAATGCAATACAATTCAAAGATGATAGTATATATTTATATATTTAATATAAATATTTTAAAAAACTTTTTTTGATAGTATAAAGGTGATTATATGGTAGTATCTGTTCATACATATTTTTAACACTTCGACAATAGGCATACATCTTGTAGACAAAGCGATTTGAACTCGTATCTCTTAAAATAAACAACATCCGCTTTTCTAAATATTTTAAAAACTAAACATTTCAAATATTAATAATGTATATATATTACAATGTCGTATTCAAGGTATAATCTATGTATTAAGTGGCGGGCCTTGCCCCACGCACCATTTTTTTTATCTTATATATATTAATTAAATTAATTATGAATTTATTTCTTCTCGTTTTTAGCATTTGTATTTTGTCTTCAACCTCAATTCTGACTCTGTCTTAGTTATATTAATCACATATAAATTAGAATTGATATATACTTTATCCGATGATTTTTCTGAAAAAAATAATAATAAAACTACACGTGAACTTTGGCCAAACATGCACTGTGATATATTAATTCGAATTTTGTATAATTTTACACACGAAACATTAAATTTAATATAAAGTGTACACATAAAAGTTTAATTTGAATTCAACTACACAAATTTTAAAGATATATATCTATATATTTTTCATATTGTGAAAATATTTTTAAATTAATTTAAATTTAAAATGAACGAAGAATATAAATGTCTTTATAGTTATATTTTGAAACTTTGGTTATTACAATGAGGAAGTTAGTGAACGGATAGCTATTGAAACCACACATAATAGAAGCTTTGAAGTTAATATCGATATATTATGTCCATTACATTATTTCTATATTTATTAATCATAATACGTGTATTTTGTATTATACTAAAATCAATAAATTTAATAAAAATGTTATATGGATCTGAATCTTCTAGAATATTAATAGGATGTACTTGAACTAATCCACCATTAATTGTTATAACTATAAATAAAAGGCTAAAGGGTATTTTTGTCTCCGAGCTCAATCTAAAAAATTAATTTAGCTCTTAGTCGAAAAATACACCTAATTAAGTCTTTCAGTTCGCAAATTACATCAAATTAACCCTTTGACAGACGTTAATCGTTACTGTGCTGAAATGACAGTCAACAATGATGACATAGTAGTACATGTGGGATGATGATGTGACAGAGGGGCTGAATTGATTATTTTAACTGAATTCAATGGCATAATTGAATTTTTTACTGAGTTTAGGGTCATAAATGATTTTAACTGAAAATTCGATAACTTACATAATCTTTAAGCTAAAAATAAAAAAATATTAAAATTTCAAAAATAAATAATATTTAAATATTCATAAAAATAAAAAAATAAGAACACTATAATGAATTAAAGGCATAAAATTAAAAATATCAAAAGTTACGAACATAAAAAATTAAAATTAAAAAATATTTATAAACAATCGAAAAAGTCATCGTCTTTTTCTGGGTATGTTAAGCGTATAACATTCCTTTAACATATTTTCGATGGAATGATCATTGTTTTAGAGTTAGTAAAAATCAAAATTCTCCTTCATTTCTACATCAAATATTAATGAGCATCAATTTGATGTAGAAAAGCGAAAGAAGATTTGAGCTTTATTGTTACTCTAATACAAAAGGTTAATTTCACTGAAAATTTGTTTAAAGAATAGTAATACTCATACTAACGAAGTCGAATACCTTTTTGATGAAAGTGTCCAATTTTTTTATTTTTTATTTTGAAAATTTATCATTTTATAATTTTTTATATTATTTTTTATTTCCACTTTGCTTATTTTAAAATTTTTTATTAAGTTTATGAATTTTTATAAAAAGTTGAAGAATATTTGATTTTTTTGTGAGAGTTCTCACTTTGCTTATTTTTAAAATTATCAAGGACCCAAAAGATATTTACACTAATTTGTTAATAGATTGTTATATATTATATTTGTAAGAGTTTAACTCCAAAAATCAGTTTTTTATAAAATTTTATTAAAAACTAAATAAATTGATTAAATTAACTTAAAAATTAAACAAACTATTTATCCAATTTTTATATTTTAAAAATTTTAATAATTTCCTAAATTCCTATTTTTAACTGAAACATTAAATAAATTATCGAATTTTTAATTAAAATCAATTATGCTCCAAACTCGACAAAAAAATTAATAATGCCCTCAAATTCGATTAAAAAATCAATTTAGCCCATGTGTCATGTCATTATCGTTGGATAGAAAAAAAAAATGGTTGTATTGATTAACTTTGGCCTCCAAATCCTCCTCTCACTCGTTGCAACTTGCAAAGCTTTAAGTTACTGTGGATATATTAAATTTCATTTTCAATGACAAACTTAATCAAAAGAATTACACAACAGATCGGTGTAAGTATGAAAGTAGTGCATTAAATTTATGGGTTATATTTTGATGCATAATCTGTGTAAAATAAATTAAATAACTCTTCATACTTAAATTATAAAATTTAAAACCTAAATCCTTAACTCTAACACCTTAAATTTCAAACTCTAAGCCTTAAACGTTAAATTCTAACTATAAACTCTCAATTCTACACCTTACATCCTAAACCCCTAAATCATAATCTAAATCCCTATACCCTAAATTTGAAAGGCTTGTATAAACTTTGTGTATCAAAGAATTTTATCAATATTTTAGTTAATCATGTGTCAATACGATGAAATTATAGTTACGAATACTTGTATCTCAAATTGGAATAAAATATTTTTATTTACTAATTATACTAAAATCCAAATAAAGGGTATATTTATTTTTATTTACTAATTATACTAAAATATTTTTATTTACTAATTATACTAAAATCCAAATAAAGGGTATATTTATTTTTAAAATAAAATCAAATTGAATACTTTAATTACTGTATATGATTTGATCAGATTAGAATAAAATAAGTAACGAGTTACGAGTATTGTACGGAATCGATCTTAACCACAAAATAAATAACTGACACACACACACACACATAATTAGTTGAAGTAAAATGGATTCCAAATACTCAAATAGTAGTAAAATTTAGGAAAATTAAATATTTAGTACCCAACTATGCATGTGTTATTGTTTTAGTACTCTAACTACTATTTTTAGTTTAACATTATATTTTGTTCTGTTTTAGTACTCGGCCGTTAAAAATTAACAAAAATGCTGACGTGGCTTAGTATAATCACAATTTTAGTCCAAAATACTTATATATTGTCAATTTAGTACAAATTCATCAATTTCAAAACATCATCTTAATTTTGGGGTAAAACGTCATCTTAATTTTGATAGAATTTTGTCTCATCCCTTTTCCACCCCTCGTATTCTCGGTATCCCGATCGTGGAGTTCGGGTCCTCCAATAGACCTCACATTAGCCCCTATTGATCCACAAATCCTAAAGTTTTGATTATCCCTACGTGTTTTTAAACTCTAAAACTCAAAAAAAGTGTTCTATTGGAAGAAGAAAAAATTTGAGGAATTTACAATTTTAATTGTATAAGTTTTTGGACTAAAACTGTTATTAACCCAAGCCACATCACCATTTATGTTAATTTTAAACGGCAGAGGTATTAAAATAGAACAAAAACATAACGTTAGGTACTATTTTGCCAAAAATAATAGTTGATGTACCAAAACAATAACGCAGTCATAATTATGGTACTAAATATGTAGTTTTCTCTAAAATTTATTGGGTAAATTACATAAACTATTGCTAAAATTTACTCTTAGACCTGTTTTGGTCACTAAAGTTTTAAAACGTTCAATTTACTGAAGTTAAACATTGAACTTTGTTGTCACTGAACACTTTTTATGACTCTTAAACCCAAACGATCGTAGACGGTGGTCGTTTAGTCCCAAATTTCACCACTCGCTTCATCTCAACCTCTTGAGTTTGAATTTGTCTTCCATTTTACCAAAAAGTGATCCAAAGTTCGCGAATCGGTTGAAAAATTTTGGTTTCTCTCTCATCGATCTTCCTATTTTGTCGTCGGACGGAACCTCTTTCTCAATATGTTGCTTCTCTTGCGCCGATGAAGTTCTCTACCGTTCGAATCTTAGAGAAATTCTTTAATTCCTCGGAAAATGAACGTCATAAAAAAGTTAACGAAGGAATGACAAAAAAGTTTAATGTATAAATTTCAATGAGTAAATTGAACGTTTTAAAACTTCAGTGACCAAAATAGGTTTAAGAGTAACCAATAGTGATGATTTACTAAATTTGCCCAAATTTATTTTGTTAGATTCCGTATTTATCAGTGCTAACCTCTTCATCTCCCCTGCGCTGCAACAAGGTGTCGGAGTTAGGTTTTATAACCCATTTCATACTGTTCCATTTCCCCCAATTTCTTTTATATGAGTTTGATTAGTCAAAGAAGGAATACTTCAATCCAAATGGATAAACTTTGCAAAACCGACAAGAAGCATACCACATTAAAAAAACGAAGATGTCTTGAAATGAACAGATTGACTTTTTCATGGAAATGACATCATCAGTATTGGTTGTTTTTCCTAGTTGCTTCCATGTTGACGTTTCCATCTTAGGATCATGAACGGAGCTGGTTGGTTCCCGAGAATTTGCATTCTATATCTTCCAACTGCAGTGGCCACACAAAATTGGAAAATAAAATCCTCAAGAGAAAACCGAATAACATGAAACTCCCAGAACTGATCTCGGTTCTGTCTCTGCTCCTTTTTATTACTATTATCATCCAATCAAAGGCGGCCTTGGGGATTGAAGTAGCTCCGTCACCGCCGAAACAAGTGTACGTGACGCTGCTTTACGGAGATGACTACCTTCTGGGGGTCAGGGTTTTAGGAAAATCGATAAGGGACACCGGAACAACCAAAGACATGGTGGCTTTGGTCTCCGACGGCGTCTCCGATTACGCCAAGAAGCTTCTAAAGGTACTTTATGTTTCCTCAAAGTTGGTTACTTTATGTTTGCCCTTTAAGGTTAACTACAAATTACAAATTCTTTTTGTAATCTTTTAACTTTGTTTGGGTTTGGTGGATGATTGGGCAGGCTGATGGGTGGATAGTGGAGACGACAAATTTATTGGCAAATCCGAACCAAGTTCGGGCACCCAGACATTGGGGTGTTTACACCAAATTGAAGATTTTTAATATGACTAACTACAACAAAGGTAAATCTTTTATGTGGAAAATCTATGCGAAAAAAAAAACTATGACAATGTACAAACGCATTGCAAATAAACGATTGAACTCGGGTCTCCTCGGATGAACAACATCCATTTATCTATTTGGACCACTTATTGGGTTCGATAAACAATAATTATTGAATCTCTTCATTCTAAAAGCTAAACATTATTATCTATTTATAAGGCCTATTTTTTTATTACAAAGCAAACATAAACAACCAAAAATAATCTCCATCATATACCCTAGTTTTCCCTCAAAATAATTCTTCACCAAACTGCGAATTTTTGAGCTGGTCCAAAATAGAATTTGCATCATAATCTCCTAACAGTTAACACCTTTCTATTCAAATATTCTTCTGTTTTGAATCCATTATTCTTTATATGTATATGTTTCATCTTGTGAATTGCATTGTTTCAAACATGGAGTTTGCTTGTGTAGTTGTATATCTTGATGGGGATACTATACTAGTCAAAAGCATTGAAGAAGTCTTTAAATGTGGGAAATTCTGTGCAAATTTGAAGCATTCCGAGAGGATGAATTCAGGAGTCCTGGTAGTGGAACCATCTGAAGCTGTTTTCAACGACATGATGAGCAAAGTCGATACTTTGCCTTCTTACACCGGAGGAGATCAGGGTTTTCTGACTTCTTATTACTCTAATTTCCCAAATGCCCTACTTTTCGACCCTAACATATCCGAGGAGGCATTGAAATCCCCTCCTGCTCGTGAGATGGAGCGACTCCCTATTATATACAACGCAGATGCCGGTCTTTCCTTTATTTCCAACAAGGTATATATTCCTACATACATTAACATCAACATCATGTTCTAAACTTCATCTCACGATGTTGTACCATTGTTAGTCTTGTTTCACATGATACATTGTTATGTTTTTGCATTTTCTTGCAGTGGAAGGTAGATAAGAGTGAATTTCGTGTAATTCACTATACGATTGGCCCCTTTAAACCCTGGGATTGGTGGACATCTTGGCTGATCGAACCGGTTGATGTCTGGCAGGTATTGTCGAATCCTTCGAAAATGTACATGAAAAGCAATGATATATGTCCAATATAATCTGTTTGCTGATGCTGCAGAATATTAGAGAACGGCTTGATGAATCCCTTCCTGGTACTGGAGGGGGCAAAAATCCAAATGATGAGCTTAGAGTCCAATTCCTTTTCCTCTTACCTTTCTGTGGTTTACTTTTTTGTTTCTATCGTTTGTTCCGAGAGGTTAGTGCCACCAATTATTATGCTTTCTTGAAATTCATGCCCAGATGATTGCTTTCCTGTTCGAAACTATATTGCTTTTTTGTTGCAGAACGGGAACTTGCTTTGCAGAACTTCATTATGCAATCAGATCAGACACCTTTACCACATACTTATGTCGTGTGTAACCGTCGCCTACACCAGTGTTTCTTCCTCTACTACCACTATCCCAAACTGTCAAGTTAGTGCACAGATGAAGGTGCCGGCGTGCTTGGGTGCGATTTCGGTTTTTGTATGTTTTATGTCTGCTGTGGTGTCCCTTGGAATTTCATTTTCAATCGTGCCTCGACAAGTGATGCCATGGACCGGTTTGCTCTTGATGTACGAGTGGACATTCACAATCTTCTTTCTTTTGTTCGGAGCTTTTCTTAATGTGATTTATCAGTGGGGGAAAACAACAGCCCAATCGGGACTGGTTGCTTCTCGTTCGGATTCTTTCGATTCTGAATCTAGAAAAGGTTTGTTTACTTGTCGCCAATGCATAAATCATGCACGGTCATGATTCTGACATTTTTCGTATATTCTTTGCAGGCTACCAACGACGGGCATCGTCCTGTGATACAGTGACTTGGTATTATGGGTTGGGAATGGCTGTTTTGGCTGTTGCAATCCCATCCGTACCATGTATTTTCGGGATCACTGCTCTGTTATGGAGGTAATTTCTACCGAGATAAGCTTGTTTTCTCCCGTATTTTAAAACAGAACAGTTTTCAAGTCCGGTTGGACATCCAAATTGGACGACAATACGTTGTCGGAGATTTGCCGCCTTTGTTTTTTTATTTGCTTGCAAAGTATCGACAATAATTTTCCTGGTCTTTGGCTATTTCCGTTGCAGGTTGGTTCTGATGGTTGTTGGAGGGCTGATATTGGCGTCGTTCATGACATATGCGTCGGACCGTCAAGCCGCGAGGTCATTCTTGAAAGGTCTTGAACACCGGAACACCACTCGGTCCAGGACTGCATGTTTCTTGTGTTGAAAGAAAGGCTTCAAAATGGCCATATTACTTACCAGCATTGCAATCTCCCTTCAAATTTGTGTTCTGTTTTAATATTTAGGATAAATTGTATAAAATAGCAGTCAAAACTTTAGGGTTTGTATTGATTTATAGCATTTAAATTTTATTTGTATGTGACATGTTCATATGTTACTGTCTATAATAAATTAATGTCTTTCGATAATATGACAATATATATCGGAGTAAATTTATTAAATTCTCTGGGTAAGATTTGAAAAGGGATGACAAAGGAACGGGGCGAATTTTTGACCGCCTCAACCCAAAAATTACAAGAGAATACCGGACCCCCCAACCCGCCCCGGCATTTGGAAGGATTCCACCTGCCTCAACTCCGCCCCGATTTTTAGAGTAAAAACTCGACCCCATCCGACCCGAATTAATTAAAAAACTGTAAAATATCTTTGGAGTCAAATTTTTTTACCATAATCCGATAATGATCAAAATACCCTAATCAATAAAAGTTCGTAAACAATACGTGGAGATTTCTGTTCTCATTGAAGAAATAAACCGATAATGGAGTCTGTGGCATGCTTGTGCTTAAACAAAGCAACTATTCATAGCTTAAAATCCAATCCTTGCTAATAAAAGTATTGCACAGATCACCTTTCCATCTGCTCAATCAAGATTGTTCTTTTTTATGCTAATTTCAACTTCTAAATCATGTAAAGAGAATAAAAATGAGATCCAAAAATTAAAATATATTGAATCAAAAAGAAAGAAATATAATGGTAAAATAAATAGCTTAAAAACTGCAATAATTGCATAGCTAAGAAAAGCAGATCTAGAAATAAATTTTACAGTTACATTCGATCAAAGTGATAAAATCTTTAATAAAATATAAACAAAAAAATATGAACCCAGAAACAGTGAAACTAAAAGAAAAAAGGAACTAGAAAATCAAAGAAGAATAACAATCTAGTACAAAAATTTTGATTAGTTTACATGCAACAAAGGCGTACAAAATCTAAATATACAAATAGATCTAAGATAAAAAAAAAAAAGAAGAGAAAATGGAGAGAAGGGGGAGAAGCAGCAGAAGGGGAAAAGATAAGAAGAATAAGAGGAGAAAATGAAAGTGGTAGCTGCGGCCGAGATGAAATAGGAAAATAGAAAACCCTAAACCTTAAATATATATACAGGTATTTTTTAAATTTTATCTTAAATATTTCGGGTCGGGTCGAAGACTTTAACTCTAAACTCGACCCTGATTATTTTCTCTATAAAATTTAACCCGACCCGTACCTAAAATTTATTTTTAAAAAATTGACCCTATCAAATCGAGTCGGGTCGAAACCCGACGAGTTGAGGAATAATTGTCATCCCTAAATTTGGAACCAAAAACTTTAGGAAATAGGAGCCCACAACTAACAACTAATTAATTTGTTATTTTAATATACATGTTAAATTGGATCAAGGGTTAGTGCCCAACCATTTTAAATTTTATCAAATAATTTATTGGTTTCTAATGTAATTTACCCTAACTTTTAATCATGACAGTTTATTACAGTAAATTAGTCAAATTGGAAATGTTAATATACATATTAATACATTAATTATTATCATATATATGACGCATGTGTGTATAAGCATAGAATATAGAAAAATCAAATACAAACAAATAAATAAGTTAGATCAGAAAAATGTAAAATAAAGGCAAAAATTAAAATACTAAAATATAAATTGTACCAAATTAAATAAGCACTAAACTTAAAGGAAACTGAAATTGCAGTGCATAAATGAAATTAAACCAATAAAAAAGGACTATTAAAATATGTAAAATATTGCGGAAGGATTATTAGGGTGATTTTTCCCTCTATTTAGAAACACGAAAGGACCAGGGGAAATTAACCCACTGATTTTCAGACCAAATTAAGAAGAAAAAAAAGACGGGATTGAAAGGAGAGATTTAAAATCGTAATAAACCCATTTTCTATATCTGGTATAATATCAAATAACACAAACAGCTTTTATTTTCTTCTATTTTCATAAAACCGATTAAAAGTCTCCTCCCAAAATTCTCTGCATCTGTTCTTCATGTTCTTGAGTCCTTCAAGAACTCAAGAACGAACCCAGTTTTCGGCAAGCCACCACCGCATCGGCCGCCATGAACCGTCGGCAGCCGTCGTTAGCCGGCGCTGGTGAATCCTGAACTCACCTCAAAAGTTTACTTTTTTCAACCCGACACCAAATTTGATCTCCATTTTCACAAAAGAAACCTTGTTTTCTCTAGATAAAAAAAAACTGAAGTCCAAAAATCCTCTTTTTTGCAACCTCAAATGTTTTTGACTCTAAACAAAGAGAAGGGGAAGCAAGGAGACGAAAACACTAGGAGCCATTCATCGGTGGCCCTGTCCTCAGCCGTAGAACGACGACGATCCGAGACCAAAACGATAAATCTCAATCCCTTTTTGTTTTTTTTTTTTAATTTCCAAAAGAATGGAAGAGAACACTGATTTTTTACCTCTAATTTTTTTTATTTGATGATAATAACACAATAGATCTCTCCTTTATATCTAGATCTGTTTTCTCCTCTTTTTTTATTACATTAGTTATACTTATTCTACTGTTGAATTTGACGATTTCATTTTTTTATTGTTTTTTGCTTACACGATGGTTGAAAGAGAGCCGGTGGACATACGTCGAAGTAGAGGCCTTCGAAAGAGTGGTGGCTGTCGATGAAGACACGTGATGGCAACCGGTGAGACAGCCTTGGCGCGTGGCGCGTGAAAATATCAATGGACTCGGGCAGTGACTTTACGCACGCGTGGGGAGTTGAATGGTCTCTCTCGATTTGATCTGAACTGTTAGATCAGATCTGATCCAACGGTCAGATCTTGGCTGCGTAAAAAATAATTGGGTTTTGGAACTGGGCCAAACGGGCCATGTACATATTATTTGAGTTATGTTTGTAATGGACCGAACTTAGTTAATTGAGTTTTATTATATTTTATGTTTGTTTTTTTATTTACAACCCATTATAATAATAATATAAAATAATATTAAAATAACAATAATAATAATATTAAATAATAATAATATTAAAATATAATAATAATACTTTACCCTGACAAAAAAATTATTATAATAATCTGTGTATTTTAAATTATAATTAAAATTACCAAAATTAATAAAAATTGTTACAGGGATCTAAATTGGACAAAAATCATTTTTTTTCGTGTCCATTTTTATATTTCAACCCTAAAAATATTAAAAAATTAAATTCTAAACCCTAACTTTAAATTTTAAATCTTAAATCTTAAACCTTACACCCTACCCTATCCCAAATTCCCTAAACCATAAACATAATTTTTAGCGTAGGGGTAACACCAAAAAGGTAGATGGTTTTTATTCGATATGAATCTTCTAGAATATTAATGGGATGTAGTTGAACTAATCTACCATTAATAGTTATAATCATAAAAGAAAAAAAGTCATTAATTTTGGCCTCTAAATCTTGGATGAGTCATTAATGAATATAAAATTGTTAATTGATGGGTGATTAATTATTTTGTTAACTTAATTTCTCCTTTTTTTACAGTTGCGTGTCACTTCAAGTTAATTAAGACACGTAGCTGCTAAACTTAGCTTTATTTATGAAATGAAGTGGAGTTTTAGATGAATTATCATCCTTGTCCAAAAGTTAAAGCTCTCCTGCAACTACTCTAATTAGTATATTTGCCAAACCTAATTATAACCCAGTTTTTTTTTGTCATTTTTTAAAAGAAATCTGTTTTAAGTTATTTTATTTTGTTGATATAAATATATTAACAATTTATATTTAAACTTTAAAAATATATTATTATAATAAAAAATTATAAAGTTTATAAATAAAAATATTAAAATAGACATAAATGATGTAATAATATTAATCGAATAAAGATGTGTGTAAAATATATATTCAACTGGTAATTGTAAGGAAGCAAGTATAACACTTGGATTACATTGATATTTGACATAAATAAACCTAACAAACACAGATTATCTGAATTCCTGGATATGGAATCCGAATCTTTTATGTTATTTAATCGGACAAAATCATTTCTCCTTTTTTTCCCCTATTTTTTTTATGTCCAACATTAAAAAAAAAAAAAATTAAATTCTAAACTCTTTAATACTAAAAGAAAATTAAGTTTTAATACTAAATTTAAATCTTAAATATTAAAAAATACACTTACCTTAAATTTCTTGAATCTTAAACCTACACTCTAACCTTTAAACTTTTAATTTATTTTTTAATGTTTGAGGATAAAAAAAACACTGAAAAATAGAAAGAAGATTTTTATTCAGTTTAATCAGCACTTCTAGTGATTATTCTGATTCATATAAATAGTTGGTATTTAATCAGAATTTGAGTAATGTTAAAAAAAAACAAAAGATTCCATATATTTTTATCTCAATTTTCTCATCTTTTTTCTCTTGTAAGGTTGTTTTTTTCTCTAGAAACTGCAGATTTGAATGAAAAAGTAATCAATTCAGAATATTGTTGGAGAATGGCACTGATTAAAGTTTAAGAACTATAAAGAACAATTTGGTTTCTTTAAAATAGAAAAAGAGTTTGGTTTCTTTAAAACTGCCTTGGAATCTTACATGAAGCTACGATTCCACGGTTTATTATTATCCTTCAGTTTCTCTGCAGCCAAACATGATAAAACCAAAAAGAAAATTAGGGGACATAAAGCCAAGCATTAGACTTGCCTAGGAGGTTAATATTCCCTCGAAGTCATCGTCATCTTCTTCTTCTTCTTCATATTAATTTGCAGCAATTATTGTTATAGGCCATGGATGAATTAATGCAAATTTACATCCTTTGTTGAACTCCAGAACTTGACCTTGAAATGATCTTCTTCCTCTCGATTTTCCGATAAATTCCATATTCATCATCTCCTCCTTGATCCAAACACCCCAACCCAAAAAAGAAAAAAAAGTTGTCAGAATTCCGAAGCTGATTAAAGAAGAGGATGAGAATTCAAGAGTGAAAGAGGATTCGCGTGGGTGTGTATAATATATATATATATATATATATAATTAGGAGGCATTTTTTAATGTAAAACCAAATTGGTGTTATAATTTTTTTATCGTTTTATATATAAAAATAATGTTCATCCTAAGATACTCGAATTCAATCACACTGTCTATAAGTATGTGTATTGTCAAATGGTTAAAAATATTAAAAAATTATCGTATATTGTGTTTTATTTATATAGATTATGTAAGTTGAGTTCTGCATATTTTAAACAAAATGCCATGATAAACAATTGCTCAATGTTAAAAATATTGAATTGGTTAAAAATTTTATATTCACGAAGAATAAATTATGAATTCTTTTAAGTAAAATCAAATGTTTGAATTATGACGTTATAAATGAGATAAATTAAATAAAAAATTTTGCGTCTCATATTAGTCAAATAATAAATTAAACATTAATAATTATAAAAAATAAATTTTAAAAATAAAATAATAAAATTACAATACTAAGTGCTGAAGACTTTTTGAAGTGCCTAAGTGCTGAGATTGAAATGATATATTTTAATTAATAATGTCCATTCATGAACATGTGATGGCCTAATTCACATGTTGGGAATTTAAAATAAAATAGCAATAATAAAATATAGGGAATTTTACACTGGTGTCACCAAACTATCACATTTTTCTGTTTTGGTCACTCAACTAATTTTTTTGTCAAAATTGTCTCTCTCGTTAGGTACTTTTCTTGTTTTGGTCTATTCCGTTAAAAAAGTAACGACAATGCTGATTTGGAAATTTTTATATATTTTTATTTTCCATGTCAATATTCTCTTTTCTTGTTAACATATTATATAGTATTTTTTATTATTTCAATCGACCAATAAGTGTCACCTCCAAATTTTAAATAAATTAAAGGAGAAAAAAATACTACTCAAGTGCATGTGGGCGGAACCACTAAGCTTGGATTTGTATAAAGTTTATCCAAACTAATATTTAACTTATACTCTTCCAACCTTAAAAATAAGTAAAACTACATCTATGGAGGTTTGAACCAAAAACACTTTGAACTAAAAGCTATGTGCTTAACAACTAAAGTAGGTTAAGAGTTTATTATATATCCACTAAATCTAATATTTAATTTAAGATTTATTATCACCTAAAAATAAATTAAAATACTACTAAAATTATTTTTATGATTCTTTTGGAATAAAAAATAATTATTTATTGTTTTTAAAATGTATTTGATCATTCTAAAAAATTTGAATATATATTTTAAAGTATTTGAAAATAATTATTTAGATTTAAAATTGTTATTTTAATTTTTAAAAAATCTTTTTATCTTGAAATATAATTAAAATTGATATTTTCACTTCATTTTGAAATAAATAATAATTAAATAATTATTTATTTTATAAAACTAATATTAAAAATTTTAAAAATTAAATTTATAATATTTATTTAGGTTAAAATATAATTTTTAAATAACATTTAATTTTTTGACAAGTATATGAGAAAATTAATTTACATTTAATTAATTTTTAGAATGATCTAATATATTTGTATAAAAATAAACAATTACTTTTTTATTCTCAAACGAATTGAAACTTTGATTTAATTTTGAGGTGATAATACATTTAAATCAAATATTAAAATTTGGGGATATGTACTAAGTTCTCTACCTAGCTTAGTGGCTAAACACGTTGCTTTTGGTGTAACGTGTTGCTAGTTCAAATCACCATATAGGTAATTTTTCTTACTTTTGAGGTTGAAAGATAACTTAAATATTTGTTTGGTTAAAATAAAACCAAATTCCCAGCCTAGCTCGTTGGTTAGGTGTTGAACCCACCTAGCTGCACACTAAAAGAGTTTTTTTTTCTTTTATTTGTTCAAAATTAAGAGGTGGCACATGTCGCCTCCTGATTTGTCAAATAAATAATATTATTTAATTTGCTGACAAGGAGAAAGGTGATAATGTGAAAAATAAAAGAATATAAAAATTTTCAAATCAGCACTGCAGCTAATTTTTTAACGGAGGGAGACCAAAACATGAAATGTATCTAACGGGAGAGACGGTTTTGACGAAAAATTTAATTAAGTGACCAAAACAAGAAAAGATTAATAGTTTGGTGGCCATCAGTGTAATTTTCCCTAAAATATATATAATCCAACCGTTTTTATTTTATTTTTAAAGCAAAATAAATATAGCCAGCAAACGCATAAAACACTTTTTTCTTTGCATTTCCACGTATTATAATTTAGAATCAAGAGATAATGCATTATTAAGATTCAAACTTAAAGTTCAGTTGGTATCATATTGTATAAATAATTAATTAAATAAAGCAAATTCAAATATACTTCAAGTTTTTCTTTTCCTTTTCGCGAGACAACGACATTAATTATGTACTTGTTATCGATCACGGATGACTTTTTTATTTTTATTTTTTGTTCTTAATAAAAATTTATTTTTTATGTTGAATTTTTCATTTTTTTTACTTTTTGCCGTATTTGTTTCGTCTATCTTTATAGTACGATTTTTGTTTTATCTTGTGGCATGATTCTTATCTAGACCCTTTGTGATAGTTTTAAGTTTATGTAGTTATCATTATAGCGTACATCCCTGTAAAGGGAAGATTAATAGTCTTGTACATATAGATTATCTTTGTGACAGCTTGTCGACCTAATTAAAATTATTAACGAAGAAGACCTGTAAGATTGATTATGTTCATCACCTCTATTGCATCACTAACAAAATTTTTTTTTGATGATAATCGTTGGGCTTCTAAGAAAATTAAAGATCATATTTAAGGAGTGTTTTATTTTTCTTCACGCCTTTTGGTATTTTATATTTTATCTTTATTTTTATATAAATTTTTGGTAAACATAATCTTAAAAAAATTTATGTTTAGAATATGTTTTACTATACATTTTCATATCTTTAATAAAAATCCGGCTCTTATTTAAAAAACTACCTTAAAACTTTTTAATAGTCCCATCAAAACTCACTAAATAAGTGTTATTAATAGTTATTCAAACTCAATTAATTTTTTAATTAAAGTTCTAAAAATCATGAATCATGATTCTCATACAAGTAGACATGGGTCCATACAAGATCATGGTTTCCACCAAATGAGATTTTCCTTCGCACCTAACTTTTTACATAAGATTTATTATTATTTAGACACTACTTTATCGCACAGCATGGCATAATAGAAGTCACAAAGGGATTATTATGACTAAAATAATATTTTAATTATAACAGTAAAATTAGATGTGCGCGATTGTTATTCTAATATTTTACTTTTGTCTTAAATTAAAAAGAGAAGATGACAGATTGAGTGGGACACGCGAAGATTTTTTTAAAAAAAATATGTATTTATATCAGTTGTTTTAGTGACAGCCACCGGAAAGAGTGTGATTGTTTTAATTAATGGGGATGATAATGGGTTTGGGTAGGGTTTCCGACCGGCCTAAAAATTTAACATTTCAGCTCGAATTCGACTCGACATTTGATGATGTCCCACCCGACTTAAATTATATAGTAAGAATCCGAATCATATCCAATATTTTTTTTATATTTATCTGATAAAATAGGAGATTAATTAGAAAAATACATATGTAGATGAGACATTATAATAATTATTTTATTTTTATTAAACAAAATAAATAATTAAAAAATATATAAAAAGATGGGTATTATAGTAATAATCATCAAATGATCCTAGATCTTGTGAGTATATTTTCTTTTCACAATTGACATCCAAATCTAGCTTGTAGCAATATTACCTAGCAAACTTCCAAAAAGGGTATGCGTATAAAAAGGTTGCTTTGGTATATAAGGCCCTAAAGGACTATAAAAGATGGCAACTCTTGCTAGTAGGGGTGTCTATTTCGGATACCCGATCCGATCTGATCTGGATTTTCGGATATCCAAAATTTTTAGATAGGTAAGTTACTGATCTATATTCGATCCGAAAAAATTGGATACTCAATTTTTGGATATTTGAAATTTTGGATCGGATATCCGAGTATCTGAAATTATGGCTTAATTTAATTTAATTTTTTTTAAATTTGGCGGTCCTATCCATAAAAATTTTAGGTTTTCGAATATACAATCAACAAATTATTGAATATAACAATTTTTTTCCATAAAAATTTCAATTTTTCATATATAACAAGTAAAAATATCGAATATAACAATATTTATATCTATAAAAATTAAATTTTCGGATATCGTATAATCGGATATCCAATCCAAATGCAAAACAACTATCCGTATCCGATTCGAAATTTTCGAATATCCGAAAAATAAAAAACGGATCGGATATCCAAAATTTTGGATTGGATCAACAGATAAACGAATCGAATTCGATTTTTTTGCACACCCCTACTTGCAAGACTCATGGACCGATCTAAATATATTCTTGGGGGCCGTGCCCCTACCCCACCTGAGAATTTTTAGGCTTAAGTAAAAAATAAGTGTTCGAAGTATCTCTTTTTTAAACTTTAGGTGCTTAAAGTATTTTTTATAAAAATAAGTGCTCACGATTTTAATTGTTATAATTTTAGGTGCCTAAAGTTTATATTGTTGCAATTTTAGGTGTCTGACCGTTAAAAGGCGTTAAAAAATTATTAACCAATTAATACTTGACATGTGGCATATTTATTTTATTTTTTCAAAATTAAAAACTTAAAACAATTTTTTTATAATTTTTAAAACTTTTTATAAAATCCCGAAATTTTGCAATTTTTACAAAATAGTTTCCAAATCCATAAAAATTCCCAAATCCAAACCCCAAATCGTTCTCGATTTCGCCAGGCGCCGGACCAAGACAGTCATTTCCCACAAAATTGTATCGTCGAAAACGCTGCACGACGTGCCAGCCGAACGTCGATTTCGCATTCGACTGGTACGTCATTCGACATTTTCGACGACGTTGTGTTAGGGGAAATGACCTCCTTGATCCGACGACCAAAGTGGTGTGCTCAGACGCGACGATTGGTGGCGGAAGCGGCGGCAATTTGAGGGTTTGTGAATTATTAGGGATTTGGGGACTGTTTTGTAAAAATTATAAAATTTTGTGATTTTGTGAGAAGTTTAAAACTTTGGGTTTTTTTTTCGTAATTTAAAAAAAAAAATCAACCTAGTGCCACATGTCAAGCATTGGTTGGTTAATAATTTTTTTAACACCCCTTAACGGTCAAGTACCTAAAATTACAACGGTCAAGCACCTATTTTTACAACAAAAATACTTTAAGCACCTGAAGTTCAAAAGATGTGTACTTTAAGCATTTGTTTTTCATTTAAACCGAAAATTTATTAAAAAATATTATAGGGTTTTTACTTATTACTCCTCTAATTTTGCCGTATCATTTTATGGTTAATCATACATTGTCCTCCTATCTTGATTCCTGTTTGCGTCCTGGACAGAACGGTTCACCCATACCCTCATGCAACCAAACACCCATGATTCTCTATGTTCATAACTGCCAAACAAGTAGCAACCGGACATCATTGATATTGGCCGATAGATCTCTGCTTTTTTTATATTTAGTTTTTCAAGATATCCATTAAAACAAACACGACAATTAATTATCCGCGTTCTGTTCTGTTAATTCATATAGAGATAAAACGTTGAGATCTCTAAATTTTAGATTGAGATCTGAGATGAATTTGGAAACTACTTTCAATGAGGGTTGTAGATAAGTACTCGATAATAACGTAACCCATGATTTTGTTAACCCAATCCTTGAGTGCCAAATATTCATTTTCAATACAAGATTAGCATATAGATTGACCTATTTGAGAAGATCAAACAGATTTTCATATATACTAATTTTTTAACTACATAAATTAAAATTCCACTATTTAGTATCAGGTAGTAACAAGTATAGGTGTTCAAAAACGGCTCAATGAGTATCTAGAGGCCCAATAAGTCAAATATTACTATTATGTTTCATCTTCTTTTTCAATTTTTTTAACTTACATTATGAGTTTATTGGGCCACTGGGTACTCATTGTGTCGGTTTTGCACATCCTAGGGTGAGAGTCTTGACCACAAAAAAAATTGACAATTTTATCTGTCCTTTTTAATTTTTAAAGTTTTTAATTTGTCATTTTTAATATTTTTAAAATTGTCAACTCCTCCGTTATCAGTTTGTCAAATAAGGATTAAGTTCAAATTAAAGTGTAAATTTAGTGGTTGAATTAGCAAGTTTTTTTTTAGCTTGGTGACCAAAACAAAACATTCCCCAGAGTTTGGTGACTAATGGAGTAGTTTACCATTTTTTCCTTTGTGATATAATGTATAAATTATCCACAATCAGGAATGAAAATGAGTTGGATATCTATTTTTTTTTAATGTCTGAACCTAAAATTTTGTCTAAAAATTGAATAAGTTTTAGTTTGCAAATTATTCGAGTATTATTATTCGAATTTGAATTCTTTTTTTTGAGGGGTTCGAATTTGAATTCTGATTAAATATTATTGGACAGATACCTAAATTTAAAATTTTAAATAATATGTCAAATATTAAAAAAATTATAAAAACATGAATTTGAATAGCTAAAAGTTAATTAGTTGAGATTCGAATCTCCTTGGAAGCAAAAATATTTCTCATTTTGTAATCCAAAATCACATTTTGGATAATTGAATTCACAATCTGCATACTCATAAGTAGCGTAAATTCATATAATAGACATTTAACATAGGAATCCGTAATATTCTAATATGTAAATATTAAATTGAATATTCATAAATAATAAATATTAAATTGCTAATAAACACTCAAAGCTCACACCCTTTCAAATATTACAATAACAATGATATCAATAAACTGAAATTACACATTATCTCTCAAGTTTTTAACCAAGCACGTGAACAAAGCGACTAAAGAGGAATAGATAATTCTATTCTATGCAAGTGTTTGTGGAAACTAGGATTTAGGGATCTCGTTTAAGGTCTAGTTTTTATGGGTTTACGTGGTTAAGTTTTGAATTTAAGGGTGCGGTTATAATTTAGGTTTTAAAGTTTATAGGTTAAAGTTCAAATCTCTAAACCATAAAACTAAAGCACTTGTAAGGACTTTTCGTTTTCATCACCCGTGCATGAGATATTTTATCTTCTTTAAAAGAATACGCAAAATGATAATAAAATAAAATATGAGAGGAACTAACACTTAACTCATCAAATTTATTTCATACATAGGCCTGTAAACGAACAAAGTACGTTCATGTTCGTTCGTTTAATTTTAACCGAATAAATGAACGAACACGAACAACTAAACGAACATAATTGCTTGTTCATGTTCGTTTATTAAAATAATAAACGAACACAAACGTACGCAAACGAACATTGAGTATTGTTTAATTTTTTTTCTTAAGAAGCATGAAGTCCCGTGCATTGAGTATTATTTAATTTTTTTATTTTCATTTCATATTTTTAATGTGTTTTTAAATTTTTTTAAATATAATAATTTTGTTATAAAAAATAATAAATATAAATGGACATATGAATAAGTTTAAACGAACATAAACAAACAGATTACCGAACGTTCACGAACGTAAATAAACGAACAAACTCTTTGTTCGTGTTTGCTCATTTAATTAAACGAACATAAAATCTTGTTCGTGTTCGTTCGTTTAATAAATAAATGAACATAAACGAACTTTCCTTTAAACGTTCAGTTCGTTTACAACCCTACTCATACATATGATTATACTCTCGCACATTATGATCGAAAAATATATAATGATCAATTTGATAGAATTTCACGAATACATAAAAGAAAATCGTCAAGTTAACTTATGAATTGTTTTATTGATTATTCAAGAAGTCTATCGGAAGTGCACATGCTGAAGCATCACTAATAACTTTAAACAATCCATTTATTAAAAAATGGAAAAAAATAATATTTAAGAGTTGGCCTTCAGCCTCCAATCATTTCCTCTTCTTGTAGGCCTTTGGATGTACAAAAACGAATCTTCACAGCCACAACCAGCCGCAGCGGATCTCCCTACCTACTGCCGCGAGCCGCCGCCACTGGTGCTTCCTTATCTTTTTCTTTGTTTTCCTCTCATCTTCTTGCTCTTCAAATCCTTGTGATTTATAACTCCAACACCCCAGTTGGTATTTTCTTTGGAGAATTATGAAATTCTAGGGTTTTAAAATTTTCTTGTCTAGGTTATTTTTCTCACTTTCATTTTCTTAAAAGCTTCTGGTTAACCCAAATTAATGCTTTGTTTGTTTTCAGGAGAATAACATTGTAGGTGCTCATCCCTAAAATTGCCGGTTTCTTTCCCCCCTATAAATGAGCCATTGAGATCTGAAAAGAAAAAAAAAATGTTTATAGTGTCCATGTAAAACAAACAACGAAAGAAGTTCCGTAGGTTCTGCTTCTTCCTCCTCCTCTTCTTCTTTAGTTTAGTTAGATTTAGAATTACATTAAAGAAATAGATAAATAATTTTTGCGAGTATGAGAAATGATCTGGGATCTGTAATTATTTTCAGTTTTATTTGCTATTAAATTAATCTTATTGTTGTGTCTTTATTGTTCGATACTTGTTACGATTGGTTACCTTTATTACTTTCATGTGTGGAGTTCTGCTTTTCAATGTTGCTTAGAGTATCAATGTTTGGGAACATTGGGTTATATATTTTTCGTTTTGTAGACTCATTGGTTGACTTGTTTTCTCTGTTAGTGCATGATTAAGTTAGCTATTTAATTTTTCTTAGTATGCTGCAGAATGACTCACTTGCGAGAAGAAACATGGATATGACCTGTTTTATATTTCAGGGGATTGGAATGCAATTTTAGTTCTTATGGGTGTTTTGATCTATGTTCTTGTAGTGTGACCTACATCCTTCAATTCTATCCAAGTCGAAATTAGTGGATCATGAGTGAAAGGTTAGTAGTGCAAAAACTAGTTTCAGTCATTTTGTTTAACCTTTAAACTTTATAGGGCTTCTTTTCATTTATAACGTATTTTATTGTGTTTCTGTTATATTTAAGAGAGTAAATTGAATCACCTTTTTTTAAGAGAAAAAACAATTCACTCCTGATTTTGAATTTAATGTTTCATAATAACAGATTAGTTACGAATTTTAAGAAGAAAATAATAAAAAAGCCTGGAACACTTCCTCTAATAAAAACTATTCTAAATGCAAAACTCTAAACATATAAATGGATCCAAAGCACTGAAAACAATGTATCTTGTGTTTTGTTACCTTGTTGTTTGCTAATGAGGGCTCATGTTTTGCAGTAATACAATTGTGGAAGGTCAGGATTTAATTACCCTTCCTGCATCTAGTAATTCTGTGTCTGGAAGTGAGAGTGGTGAACTTCGGGATGTTGATGGTGGACCCCATCAAGTAGATTCTCAACCTATTAATGTTGAGGCTGAAGATGGTGAAATGAAAGCTGAGATCCTGGAGCTGAATGAAGGGGATACTAGAAACCCCCAGAACCTTTTAATTATGGAAGCAAAGGTAGACACCACTCTTGCTGGCAATTCATCTGATATGGAAATAAGTGATGAAGAAACGCAAACTCTTAGAGTTGAAAAGAAATTGGACGTCTCTTCAGTGTCTAACAAAAAGCGGTGTCTTGATGTCCAAAATGGAAGTCCCATCCAGAACCACACAATGGATGGTATTTGTATCCTGCTTCTCAGTTGTTACCGTAGTTTTCTTTCTTGTGTATTTGCTGACTCTAGCATAAGAACTTTGCTTCTGCAATTGTATGTTTCATAAGCTCAATTCCATATGACAGAAGGAAATATTTCTCTAGAGCCTATGGTATGGTTGTTTTTGTTTTCCATAATTCTACGTGCCAGCTATATCTGGTGTTAAGAGACCCAGGATGACATATGACGGCGAGCAACCTTCTATTTGTATTGTGTATAATTTCTTAACAAGGTTGGGACTGGAAACTAATTCTGTAAAGCAATGAATGAAAATAATATTTTTATTCCTTTTATTGAAATTTTGTTTAATTTACCAAAGTAGGACTTGTTAAGATAAATACTAATTTACATTTTTTTTAGTTATATTCCTTATTGCTATCTCCCTCTTTTTTCCAGAGCTAGTAAACAGAAGCTCGAGGAACTTTTACAGAAGTGGTCAGAGTGGCAAGCTGAACATGGTTCATCATTGCAAGTATGTCTTGTTAAATTTTTGGTTTTCAGTATTCTACCGCCGTTCATCACCAAGTAAACCCTTTTTTCAAATTTGAACTGAGGGTAGAGCATTGATTTACCATTCTTTATCTTGCTTGGTTTGTAATGCCCCATCAACAGATTGTATATTGTTGTTTCCCCCTTGAGGGTATCACGTCCTTCCATGTTTGAGAATCTAATGGCAATTACTGTTTTAGAGTACATACAGTTTAGATTGAATTAGGCATTGTTATGAACTTGTGGAGTTCATTCGGAGCATCTAGTCCTTCTAAGAGTCTTCTTTTGTAAGATAGAATTTTGAATTTTTTCATAAATGGTAACTTTCAAAGAGATGTTATATCTGAACTTGTATCTCCTACTGAAATATGTGTTATAGATGGACGGGTGTGTTGATAGGTGTACGTGTAAGTGTAAGTGAATATGCATGTGCAGTAATGCAGATGGATCAATGCATGCACATGTGGGTGCATAAGCACAGATGTGTATGCATCTGTCCTTGTATTGTTATGTACAGTTTTTCTTATTCTTCACATTCAGCGTAACTGAATGTAATTCAATCTGGCCAGGAAAATGAACCTACAGAATCAGGAGAAGAGACATACTTTCCTGCTCTACGTGTCGGTGCAGAGAAGCCCTCTTCTGTGGTAAGCTTGTCTCTAGTCTCCTAAGCATTCATGTTTTGAACTGGTGCATGTATTTTTGTCTTTGTAGATGGAATAGTTTTTAGCAGAGGTACAGTTTTGTACCCTTTATCATTCTTTTTTCAAATCATGTAATAATTTTTTCATTATCAGAATTCTGAATTGTGAGTGGATTTATTTTTTGCTTGAAAAAGGTGGTGGTTCAATTATTTACTCTAAATGGATTTGACATTGCAACCCTTACCATTCCTCCCTTAATAATTGTAAATAGAAGTTTCTCAATGTCTGCATTTTCTGTTGTAAAAGGGTTCATGGTGCAGTAGAGTTTAGTGTATTTTCTCAATATTTTAGTCTGATTTTTGTTATTGGATTTGTAGTCATTCTGGATTGACAACCAAACAAGGAATCCACATGATGTGGAGTTCATCCCGTTGGACAGTAACATTGTGCCGCTTTACGATCGTGGGTTTGCAATGGGTTTGACTTCAGCAGATGCTTCAAGTAATTTGGAAGGGTAAATATTATCTGTGATTTTGTTAATATTGTTTGCCATGCAAATTTGTTATAAGCCTTAAGGGCCTATTTTTTGTGCTTGCACAACCCACCATAAAAAAGATAAGAATAATTATGTGGACAAGTAGCAGCGGTAGATTGATTGTTAAATCGGTTAATGTGACAGTCATCAATCGGAATTATGTGAACACGTAGCGGTGGGAGATTGATTGTTAAATCGGTTAATGTGATAGTCATCAATCGGAATTATAAAAAACAAAATATATACCATAGCAAGGAGATCTTTTCTTGCCAATCAATTCTTTTCAATTCCAGAAAGTCTCCTAATTTGGTAGATAAAACTATAATCATGGTGCATCTTGTGTCCTGCATGGCACTCCTATGTCCAATTTCTGCACTTCCACCCTACCATCTTAAATGTTCAATTTTTCTTACCTATTTGTATTGCATGTTGCAGAGGCCTGGAGATAAAAGACGAGGCTTCCCGTTGTTTCAACTGTGGTTCTTATAGTCATTCACTGAAGCAATGCCCAAAGCCACGCAACAGTGCTGCTGTCAACAATGCTCGAATGCAACAAAAGTTTAAGCGTAATCAGAATGCTGCTTCTCGCAATGCAGTTCGCTATTATCAGAGCTCTCAAGGTGGAAAGTATGATGATCTAAAGCCTGGTGTTCTTGGTGCTGAAACAAGAGAACTATTAGGCCTTGGGGTAATATTCTCTTCCAATTCCATGACAACTCAGTGCTCCCTTCTTTTTGTAGTACCTAATGATACACCCAAATATATTACATGGAAATCAACTAGATTTTGCGTACAGTGGTATAGTTCCCAGTCATCATACATTTGTATATTGAGGCCTTCAATCCTCAAAGAACAACATCCTATTCCAGAAGTTTTTTCATGTTTTCATTTGGTTTTAATTCCTCATTGTATGATTAGCCTTGGTGGCAAGCATGTCCGCTCTAATAATTGGTGCCAAGTATAGCTGATGAATGCATTTTGCCTTTTTCTGTTGTTTGTAACGGCCATGGACCAATGACTTATTACATGGCTATTGAATACATTATCTTTTTGCTCATTATGAGCATGGATTATTGACTTATTCAACTCACAAAACAGTAGGAAATGTAGTCATTTTTTAGCTGTTGAAGTCTTATTTGGCTGTTGTAGATGCATAACTAAAGTCGGTGGAAAAAGAAAGGAAGTCCCAATTCCATCATTATCTATGGATGTATATAGAGTAACAAGAAATAGATGTTAATTGCTTATTTATTTCCCTTCACAGGAGTTTGATCCACCACCGTGGCTTAACAGAATGCGAGAAATGGGGTACCCACCGGGATATCTAGGTATCGAAACACATCTCAACTCTAGAGTTTCAACCTTTTTTCTTTTATTGCTTTGAAACATTTTTGGTAAATAATCACGATTGGAAGAAATTGCAATCTGCCGATCTCTGAAGGGCCATGCCATTTCCCCCAAGTTCCCAAATATTTTGGTCATCTTGTGTGACAAATAGTTAGTTGATGCAAATAATTGGAGCAATAATGTCCAAAGGACTCCGCATCTTCATCAAGAAAGTAAAATATGGAAGAAAAGTGTTTGGTTGGAGGAAGATGAATGAAGGCAAAAATCTTATTGAATTCCTGGCCACAAATAAAAATGCCTTTCCCTTTTAGCTCTCGAATTCTATCTTCCGATCTCAAACCACCGTCTCAGATTGAACCATTGTTTGCCAGTTTAAATTGTGTGTGAACTTTGTCCAAATAATACCAAGTCAAATGACTATCTCTAAAATTTTCAGCACCCGAAGATGAGGATGAGCCATCTGGAATTACAATATACGCTGATGCAGAATCTGATGGGCATGAAGATGGGGAAATTGCAGAAATGGTGCAGCCTGAACCAAGGATGAAAATGACAGTTGAATTTCCGGGAATAAATGCACCGATCCCTGCAGAGGCAGATGAAAAACTTTGGGCTCCTGGTTCTTCAAGTTCTGAATCGTTAAGGAGTAGGTCACTGTCACACCACAGGTCAAACCATTCTGAACCTGGCAGCAGAAAGCTTGAACGAAGGTATTATGGCGATTATGAAGATGAAGGCCCTTCTGGAGTTGACACTAGAGTTAGCTCATCCTATCCCCCAAGGTATGGTGATTATGATTCTGCTTACAGTTTTCAAAGTCCAAGACATCCTACTTCAAGGCCGCGAAGCCCAACCTCGGGAAGGTCCTATCATGAGAGGGGTAGAAGGAGCCCCTTGGTATATGATGATTCTGCTAGTCATGGTTCCCATAGTTCAAGACATTCACCAAGGTTTCATGGCTCAACCAGATATGAAAATGAGATTGATGATAGATGGGATAACAGCCACCAGGAATATTCGTCTCGATCTAGTCATCGACATCACAGCCGGTGGTGAACGGCATTGTTGTAACTTTCAGTTTTGTAGTAGATATGATCGTTTAGCACACCCCATGAGGCAACCATACCTTGCAAAGGTTTCCAGATATATGATGGATGCATTGATACTTTCAGTTTTGAATTTAACCGACATTTGAATTCATTTAATATCTGCTTATTGTCTAAATGTTATTATTTTGATTTGCCTCTAGTTTAGACATCCAATTAGTATAATTAAAGAATATATGCAAGAACCCACGGAGTGGTCTCAGTGGTAAAGGATGGTGTATTCCATTCATGTGACCTGGGTACACGCACCATGTGTGCGTTATTAAAGGGCTAAGAAAATTAAACATATATTATTGTGTAATAACACCATAATATTAAAAAAAATAACTATAAAATAAATTTGAATAATTTTAAAAATTAAAGCACTTGTGAAAACTTTTTTTTTCATCATCAATGTATTGAATATAAATACTATATATAAACTTTAGAAAAATATCATTGTAGTACTCATGTTATATACAAATTCGTATCGAACACACACTCACCAGATAGCAGCCGTCCTGATCCTTCATGCCATTCTTCCTAGTAGAAGCTCAATATCACAGTTGTCTAACAAGGTTAGAGTCTAGCCAACTTACAAGCAAAATCGAGGCAAGAAATCTAAGATTACTTTCCCTCGGACTTTAGCTGTCTTCCGAGTAAGAAAAGTCCGATCATGGTAAAAACAGATAAGATCGTGGACGAATAGAAAAGTGCAAGTAGTGCTCCCCTTAATGACTGCATTAGAGTTTCAAGTTTTAGTATCTAGCAATGGGTTAGCAGAATAGCAGTTATGATAAGAACAAGTTCCGATGTGATCTGAGGTATCGGTTTTCAAGCACCTTAGCTAGAGGCAAAGCATTGTCATTTGCATATTCCAATGAACTCTCAGGAACGCTTTGGATGCCTTGTGCTATTTGCCATGAAATAATCCTGGATTTTCAGTAGTAAGAGCTGTTATTTTAACATTCTTTTAAAAATTGTTTCGTAGGAATCACAGTGCAAATGACATATTTACCCCAAAACGAAACCTATTGCAACTCCGATGTTAGCTTTCTCTGATGTTACCTCAACCTGAAGTTCTCCGAACTGCAAGTAGTAAAAACGTCTCGGAGATTTAGGCCCATGCAACTGAACATATGTCCTGGAACAGGTGGAGAAATGGCATCTACCTTGAACATTCTAGTTTCTGTTTTTGGTGGTTCTTCAGTTGTTGCAGATATTGAGCTTGCAGACAGAAGTCTTCCAGCTGTATCCATTGCTTTCGCAATCTGCAATGGTTCAATGGAATGTGTTTAAAATTTTACAACAATAGAAAAGTTTTACAGGGTTAAAACAATTATAATAGGCATGCCCTTGGGGGTAAAAATCTTGAGAACACTTTTTCAATCTGTATCTCTTCAATCGGTAGGAAAATAAGTTAGAATGTTCATAACCATGCTACACAGACTCGAGGCATTGGATGCAAGTATGTGTCTGGCACGGGCATGCTGAACTTTTTCAAAAGTTTTTCATACATTTAGACGACCATACCTCCATGCCTTGGTCCGAATATGTACTGGATACAGGTGTCGGAAATGGATACTTTAGGGGAAATGAAGGGTCGAGTAATTTAGGTTCATAAAATAGAAAACAATACGAGAAAAAAAGCATCTACTTCCAGATTACTTGAAATACCTTTTGCAGTTCCCCTTGACCATACTGTCCCATTGACTGGAACCTTCTTCCAGAAGATACCAAGCGCCTTCCACATGCTAAAGAAGCAAATAGTTGGAAACAAACAAGATTTCAGAAATAAATTTCTTTAAAGATTGATATTTAGACGACATTTACATATGTTTTTTTCTTGCCTGATTTCGCACCGTCGGTCGAAGAGTTCACTAGCGATGGGAGCTTGCTTGCTAATGTATAGGAAGTTGATGCATCAGCTAGCTCCCAAGCTCTTGAGAGATTTAATAATGCTTCTCCCAACTCTACCCCGCACTGAAAAAGATTGTTCAAAGAAATAAGCTCCTTGTGGCAAGTATGTTGAACAACATGCCTATTGTTGATCGAACAGTTTGTCCAATCCAGAAAACATGATAAAGAATAGGAACTGCTCCCGAATAGGTATAGGCATCCTATCATGTGAACTTAGACTTAGTAATGGTGGAAAGGACACACGAGGGCGGTCACGAGCTAGAAAGGACACGATAGTGTTAAGCGTTCAACTTAAAACCAATTGGCTACACTCACCTCATGTGTGACTCAACAAGGGCCATGGCGGCCTACACGCAAACAGCCTCACATGATTAGGCAAGAACATAACACGCATGAACTTAAATACAAGACCTCGGGAAACCTAAGATTTAATAGGGATAGCATCTTTAACATGAAGATTTAATAGATGTGGGATAACACCATTAACATGAAAATAACTAGATAAGAACCCATTGCAATAACACTCAATAAGGCAACAAAGCATCACCCATTTCTTGGACTATATTCCAGAATTCTTCATATAATCTTGCAATTCATTCTTTGCAAATCACCTCAAAGTTTTTTTTTTTTTGAAGACCAAAATAGTAATTCAAGAAATAACGCTACCAATACACAGAGTAAAGATAACTAACCTCATCAATCACAGGCCCATTTGAAAGATCAAAAGCTGCATCATTCAACTTAAAACACACATTTATAACACCCAAAAACACCATCAATTTTTAGGTGCTTTAAAAAACACAAAAAATCATAAACACTGTTAATTATATCCAAAAGGGTCACCGAATTTCATCTTACATCTAAACGAAGATCGCCCGGCAGCTGGGAAAAATAATCCGATGGAAGATCAAAGCTATCCTGCAACCATACAAATGGCATTAAAAAACAATGCAAATAACAGAAATCGATCATAAAGGCTACGAATTTAGAACTTACAGCAACTTGTTGGATAAGGGTTTGAAGGTCGGGTTCAAGGGACTTAGGAGAGTCTGATTCGGTAAGAGCAAATGGGACGGCTAGGGGCTTTGGGAGGTGGAGAGTTTTGGAGTTACAGGAGTGCTTGAAAGTGGTTTTGAAGGGGATATAGTTGGGATTATTGTGAAACAGAAGGGCAGTAGACGGGCATGGAGTTGAAGGAAAGGTTATAGATTGCAACAGAGAAAAGGAAGAAGAAGAAGACATGTTTCGAAGTTTTTGAGTTGTTCAAAGCCAGAAGCTGTTGGGATTTTTGGTCGTCTTGGACTTCAAATTTATTTTTCTTTCAAGTTTACTTGTGGATATGGGTTGCGGTTTTGGTAGGATTAAGGACCCACTGCCGATTTTTTTGGATAATTCATGTATATATATCATACTATATTTTTTATGAATTCTTTTGTTTTGATAATCACTAATATTCGACTCGATTATTCTAATAGTCTATATCAAATACTAGAACTTTCCCAATTCAATTTTGATTATGAGCTCGTTTTTCCTAATACTAACATGAAATTGATAAAAAGTTTATAAATTTAAACTTTTCATTTTGTCAAAAAAACTCCCTTTTAATACTCATACTCTACATATATTTGGACATAAAATCTTTAGAAAAAATTTTGATACACAGACCGTGTAAAACTAAGGCTTAAAGGTTTAATAAGCCCTTAAACTTTTGTAAAAAAATTAATTAAGTCCTTAAATTTTTTTTGCACCCAAATTAAGCCCTCAAACTCAAGAAAAAAAATAATTTGGCCCTTTGACCAACGTTGACTGTTAAATTTAACGATTTTTTAAATCTTATTGGCATGTGTCGCAACAGGATAATGTCACTTGACAGTTCTAAGAATTGTTAAACTTTAATTTTTAAAAAATATATAAAAATCCAAAAAAAATCTAAATATATATATTTTAGATTTTTATATATTTTTCAATTTATTTTTTATAATTGTATAATAATATTTAATATTTTTAATATTTTAAAATATTTTAATCTTTTGAAAATTTATTATTTATTATTTTTAAATAAATTTCGAAATTAATTTTTTTTTATATTTTTCAAATAATTTTCCAGATTTTTTAAGATTTTTTTTTGAATTTTTATATATTTTTTAAAAATTAAAGTTTAAAAATTCTAAAAATAACAAGTGTCATTATCCTGTTGCGACACATGCCAAAAAAATTTAGAAAACCCGTTAAATTTAATGGTCAAAGTGACAAATTAATTTTTTTCTCTTGAGTTTGAGGGCTTAATTGGGTGCAAAAAAGTTTAGGGGCTAATTGATTTTTTTGCAAAAATTTAAAGGCTTATTTAATGGTCATCGTTGATCAAAGGGCCAAATTAAATTTTTTTCTTGAATTTGAAAGCTTGATTGGGTGCAAAATTTTTTTTAAGGGTTTAATTGATTTTTTTGCAAAAGTTTAAGGGCTTATTAAACCCTTAACCCTAAAACTAATTTTACACAAGCATGTAACTTTACACTATAAAACCCAAATCTTAAAATCCTAACCCTAAATTCTAAACACTAACCTTAAAATCTAAATCCTACAACACTAACCCTTAAACTAAAACACTAACCCTTAAAACTAAAAAACATGTCTAAACTAAAGTTTAAATAGCATGTGTATCAAATTTTTTTCCATAATCTTTTGTACAGAAAAAAAAAAACTATACAGATCCGTATCAAAAGTCGGGGTTTGTACATACCCCGAATTCATCTAGCATAGCATACAACTAAAACCAATGGAATTTTCCCTTAAGAATGAAAAGAGAGAAAATATACAAGTCAGACAGAAACAAAGCACGTTTCAAATTATCCACTGATATTAATTATAGTATTGCAAAAATGGAACAAGTAAGTAAATGCCTGAAAATGGGTACATATGAGGCTGGGGAAGGGCTTTGGGATACAAAATTGCCTATAACCGTGTTTCTCAAATACAACTTTTCGCAGCTTAAACTTGAAAACGGGTACATTTGAGGGTGTTACTAGCTTAGTTTGATATCAGTTGGGTTTAACTTATGACGTTCCCCACCTTCCTTTGTTCGATTTGGCTCGTCAATGGGCACTGCATCTCCGTCCAACTTATCGGAACCATTGTTGCACCTACGGTAGACAACGAAGCAGAAGTCGAGGAGTTGTTGAACACATGATACTGGACACTTACGGTAGAAAGCCAATAGTACTACTAGCCAAAGTTAAAAAGAAAAGAAGAGGAAGAGGAACCTTACCAGCTGAGCTCTCGGCAGACACAACACCCAGTTCATTCTTAGCCGTTGATAGGTAATAAGCTCGTGCATCTCCAAGAGACAGCTTAATAAAGGAACCATGTTAAGGAAAATTAATCACATGACAGAACAAATAAGATGGCAACACGTTTCTCGAATTTTAAACTGACTTGCTCAAAAGTTAAGATCTATGAATATAGAGGATACCACCACAGCTCTGACAATATCACCAGGACGAAATGACAAATGCATATCCACTTTGTCAATTTCAGTTGCTCTAACATCCTGTTGCCTGTTAAAATAAACAGTCTTTCGGTTAAACTTATAATAGAAAATAAGCACCGTCAACAGCATGTTTAAACTTATAATAGAACGTAAGCACCGTCAACAGCCAGATATTTCCATTAAACACACACACACACATAGATGGTGCGAGGATAAGCTAAATTCTAACAGGAGAATTTCATCAATCCACTAAGTCTGGATACTTGGCTGTATGGAACGGCTAGCTGCCGAACATGGCTTTTATCACATGAATCATGGGCTACACAAAAATACAAATATCTCGAGAACAAATTGGTTGTACAGCCTCGGGTTCATAGAACCGAAGTACACCATATGGCTCTACAAGTAAAGAAAACAGTTCTTTCATGTTAGAGAGAAAGGGAAGGTGTATGTAGTTTTGGGGATAGCAAATACAACAAATATCTAAATTTAACAGTCCTTGTTAGAAAGGCCGACTACCGAGTGATTGAAATCGATAGCTGAACGTGAACCGATTAAATCATTTTCAAATACAAAAACTCAACCTTAGTCCTAATAAAAGAGAAAAGAAGACTTTGTACCTAATTATACCAGTGAATTTTTCTCTCAAGGACTTCGGACCAACACACATAATATCAGCCGAAGCTGTCCTAGCCATCACCTTAGTAACCTGTTTTATTCAACAACAACAAAAATCACATTCTGATACCACAAAGTTAAATCATGCTTGTTATACATAAAGAAGCACAATCAATTAACATCATATTTTCAACCAAAAACTTAAACTTCAGTGTAGCTCTAGGCCAAAATGCTTCTTTGAAAAAGAAAAATCCGAAACTTACTCGGGCAATAACAACCGAACCAGGTTCTGGTACAGGACCATGGGCTTTGTGACCGGTTACTTCCACAGTTGGTCTCTGTAAATGATCATGATAAAATATTTTCAAAAAAAAAAAAGAGTTCAGACTCCAGAATAGTGACACATTATAAAACATTAATTTTGATTCCCAGAGCACTAATTCTATTAAAAGTATGAAAGTAAGGTTTAAAGTAAGAATTATGCCTACCTAAACATACAAGAACATATTCCATCCCATTGAAGAAAAAAAGAGAAGATTTTATCAAAGTTAAATCATAAAGCTAAAACCTTTGATGTTATTTCTAATAATATAATAATAAAAATATTGATAAAAACTGCTCAAAGTAATCTAAATTAGAACCCCAGAAATTACATTGAGAAACAACATATACCAAACAAGGAAGAGCAATTGTGGGTTACATTAATTCAAGCTAAAACCCACATTTTTATTAATGAAAGAATAGAAAAACAACAAGAAAACAACGGGTTAAAACTGTTGTATGAAAGAAAGAATAAGACCCAAAACCTGGTCAGGGGAACCAGGAGGAGACGGCTGGATACGGCGGAATCCGGTGAGGGAAGCGTAGATGGTGTTGTTCTTAGACGCCACGTACGCTCCTTTCCCTGCTTTCAGGTCGGTGGCTCTTCCAAGTATCTCTCCCGGCGTTACCATCTCATCTGCCTTTTCCATTAAAAAAAACTCTATTAAGATTTCTGCAATGAGAAGCCCCAAACTCTGCGTGCGCTTGCTGCTGCTTTGTTCTTGGGTGGAGGCTGCTTTTACTATCCCAAATAATACTACTATTGTTTAACTCAATTTTGGTTTCGCATTTAAAATAAAATAAAATAAAATAAAATAAAATTTAACTTATTTATATATAAGTAAATTTTATTTAAGCAAAAAATCTCTTTTTTGGACAATTTATAATAACATATGATTTTAAAAAAAACGGGTTAAGTTATAGCCCTAATGTTTAATTTTATTGTATTTTTTATGGATTGGATTAATATCATTTAATTTATGACACGTAAAGTTTAATAATTTTGGAAAAAAACATTGGTTATTATTTTTTATTAAATTGTTTAAAATTTAAGTTTTCTTGTGTCTTTATTTCTTGTTTAGTATTTTTACGTGAATTAGGTTATGTATGGGACAAAAATTATCTATCTTTTTTAGTGTTCTTTTTTTATGTTTTAAGACTAAAAAAAATAAATTTTAAGTCATAATCCTAAATTTTAAATCATAAATCATAAGTCCTAATAAATAGACCTTACCCTTAATTCTTTAAGTTCTACCCCTAAATTCTAACTTTAAACTTTAACCTTGAACCGTGAACTTAAATTTTTTTATGAAATATAAAAAAGAACATAAAAAAAGAGCAGATGATTTCTATTCATACGTATGTATAAATGAATAAATGTACTTTGGAACAACTTGATTCAATAATTCAAACCTGCTTTTTCTAAAGCATGTTTAAAAACCAACTTAATAAAAGGAGATGGGAGCAAGCGAGGAGAATCGCTTTTAACTAAAGTAGTTCAATAATAATAAAATAAAATCTTAAACTTTATCGCTTAATTTAGATAAAAAATTATACTTTTATTAATCAGAATTAGGCCGTAAATGAACCGAACGAACACGAACGAGGGTATATTCATGTTCGTTCATTTAATTTTAACCGAATAAATGAACGAATACAAACAACTAAACGAACATAATTTCTTGTTCGTGCTCGTTCGTTAAAATAATAAACGAACACAAACGAACATTGAGTATTGTTTAATTTTTTTATTAAGAAGTCTGACGTCCCGTACATTGAATATTATTTAATTTTTTCCTTTTTATTTCATATTTTTAACATATGTTCTTAAATTTTTTAAATATAATACTTTTGTTATAAAAAATAATAAATATAAATGGACATATGTTAATAAATTTAAACAAACATAAACGAACATATTATCGAACGTTCACGAACGTAAATGAATGAACAAGCCCTTTGCTCGTATTCGTTCATTTAATTAAACGAACATTAAATCTTGTTCATGTTCGTTCGTTTAATAAATAAACGAACTTCCCGCCGAACAGTTCATGAACGCTTCGCTGAACGTTCAGTTCGTTTACAGAAAAACATAATTTTTAAATTTACACTTAAATAAATCTTGAACTTTTAGTTTGTAATAGCCTAAGTATGAAAAGATTAAAGATTTAAGTTTGATGATGTGTAATTTAGGATTTATGGTTTAAATTTAAGGTTCATGGTAGGATTTAGGATAAAATTAAAATTTAAATCTCTAATCTTACAATCTTAAACCTTAACTCATAACCCTAAACTTTAGATTTTAGCTCCTAACAAATTAAATCCTAAGTTTTACTCCCTATAAACCTAAATTCTTAAACTCTAAACCATAAATTAAATTATCAAACCTTAAAATTAACCCGCTTAATCGGTGTATGAAATATTTTCTCAAACGTAAATCCTTATCTTCTAATTTATACACACATAAACAAAGTTATTAAGATTAACCAAAAAATAATTGTTTATTTGAATACAGATTAAATTATAAAAATACGTGTACTTATTTTAAAATTTATAATAGTTAAGTATTTCTAATATTTTAACCCATATATTCTGACTAATATTTTTATGTTATATAAGTTAGTTTTAAAATACGGTTGAATAATTGCTACAGATTTTCTAAATTTGTTCAAATAAAAGTTTAAATTGTTTAAAATAAAGGTTCTTATTTGAACATGTTATAAAACATTAGTTTGCTTATAATATACTCGAAAACCTTAAATCTTTGTTTAACATTTTAAAATATTAAATTTTTATTTAAATTAATTTTTAAAACTCTAATTAGAACCTTTACCCTGTTTATATATGGAGAAAAATGTAAGGTAATGTCAGCTTAGTTCATCAAATTAATCCACAACATCCATACTGGTACATTAGTCAGATTTAATTACGGGTAAAGTCAACATTCAGCAATAGCTTTGTCGTTTCTTTTGGATTTAGATTTTCTATTTTATTTTTATAAAAGTAAGCTTTATTTTTTATGCTTACGTTACACGTCACAGGTTCACAGGTCACAAAATAGAACTTTTTAACCATTAAACAATTGAATTAATTAATTAGAATTATTTCAGTTTAATTAAAGGTTTTGTATTTGGGTTTTAGAAATATAATAAATATTTGATACGGGGATTTTATTATTTTTATAATTTTATTGGACTCTAATTTTCTATTAAATTATTAAACAGATAGATAGGAAACACTCATAGTTTACAATTTTTTTTTTAAAAAAAATTATTCAAAATATTAATCTCATCGAAATAAGTAAATCTAAATTTTAATTGAACTTTGAATTGTTAAATCAGTAATCATATTAAATTAATATTGTATTATGATGTTAAAGAATATTAAAATAACTTTATAATCAAATTTATATATTCAAAATCCGAATAAAATGAATGACCTAATATTTGAATAGGTCTAATCATATAATGGATATGCAAAACAACAAAAGCAAAGTCGTACATCATATTTTTGATATATACGCAAAGGAGAGATAAAAACGAATAAAATTCGTAACCTTTTTTTGTGTCCTATTATATGTTCTATTAATAATTTTATATTATATATTATTAATAAAATATAAACAATCAATTATCATAAAATCATTGGTGACATATATATAAAGGGCTCAAGAAAGGGACAGGGCGGATTATATTCTAGATAAAACAGCTTCAAAATACGGTAGAATTATGATGATTATGAAGAAGACGATGAAGCTGCTGCAAATTTATAGTGTTTATCAATGGCGACAGATACATCCCAAGTACAACTCAGACCCTGAGGAATAATAACAAGATCACCTGCTCCGAATTCTACAAATTCAGACGACCCTTTTGGATAAACCTTCACTTTCCCTCTCACCAAATAACATGTCTCTTCTGCATCGAATTTCAGCATATATTTCCCCGGCGGACATCCCCATCTGCCATAACCAAAACAAAACCCAGAAAATCAAGAACATGAACATGAAAAAACAACTTAAAACAGCTACAAAACATGTCTTTTTTTTTTTAAGAAAATAAATATATATATACTTACTTTGGCCATGATTGAATACCCAGCTCAGATAATCGAGCAGCGGAAGGATTGGTTTCGACTGTAATACTTAAACTAGAAGATGAATCTGGTGCTGGTGTTGTCGCCATGGTTTCAGAGCAGAAAAAGAGAGGGCGAGAATAAAGAAAGCAAGAGTTGGGTGGCTTAATAGACAGGATTAACGAAGGGTCGTTGGCTTTTTGCCTTTATATATAAAGAAACAGACACGTAGGAATTTTTCCTCGGAAAGAAAGTTGGTTTGTTTACTGTAAATAATTATCAGCATACAAAAACATTGCCATCACCCGTACTTGCCCTTCCATATGGAGTTTACAAAAATTTATTTGAATTGATTAGATTTCAATTATTATTTTATGTTTATAGAAAAATGGTTTAAATTTAAAGTTTAATTCTTACTTTAGTCTCTCTACTATAATGAAATTCTCACTCTTGACTTTTTATTGTATTCGGTAAGTTATTATCCCAAGCTGGGAAGGAAGTGCTTATTAAAGCTGTTGCAATAGCTATCCCATCTTACGTTATGAATTGTAAACAACAAGATCAAACGGATTTTTATATTCAGTGTCAGTTTTGGGAAATGGAAGCTTGTGAGCTTTCCCTTGTAAACAAGCAGTATAAACAGGCTGCAATTATTAGTACTAGGAGCTATATTACAGGAATGAAAAACAGATTTTAAGACATCATGCGATGGATGTCCTAGATGGTTATGCCATAAGCCAAGAACATTGGCAGACTTAGAAACACTAAAAACTTCAGCAGAGGATTGGAGAGATCTAATATTGAGACTTCTAGTAAGAGGTAGCAGCTGATAAAGCCCTTCACCAGTGAGCCTCCCTTCCAGCAACACCTTCTGAGTCTGAGAGCCCTTGACACAACAACCATTAGCAGAAAACTCAAGAATAGTATTGTTATCTTTTACAAGCTGTGAAACTGAAAGTAAATTCTTTCTTATCTGAGGCACATGTAATAAATTCTGTAATAATAAAGGCTTAACATATGTATATAAGGCCCCTTGACCAACATGAGATATTAGAATGCCATCACCATTGCTCATGAGTAATTTACAATTACCTGTATATGTAGAACCAGCTTGCAAATTGGATTGATCATGCATGACGTGATGTGTAGCCCCTGTGTCAGGATACCAGGCCCCATCATTCGAATTGGACCAGTGAGGAGCTGTGGAGACAAAGGACATTGGAGCAGGAGCAACTGAACTCAGAGCAACATTACCAGAATTTCCAGAAGAGACACCTGTAACAAGAGAAAAGGATATTCCACCGGGTGCGGATGGCACAGGCGTAGGGAACATGAATCCTGCATTTCCAGGATTAAAACAAGGGACAGATCCTTGTGATGAAGAAGGATAGAAACCAAGCTGAGGTTGAAATCTGTACTGTTGAGGAAGAGCATGACTCATAGTGTGATTATAAACCTGAACAGGACTTTCAACTCTTTGAGAATAATTACCATTGCTTGAAGCATCTTGATAACCTTCATTCCTGTTGTCATTATTACTTGAGCTTGGTCCATGAAAATTCTGATCAAAGCGTCGTTAACATTTCAGCGCAACATGCCCAAAACGTCCACATAGTTGACATTGTGGCCTATTTTGGTTGTTTTGATTCTACCTACCACGACCTCTTCCTCGATAACCACCACGATTACCTCGAAAACCTTGTTGTTAAAACTGACTATCATCAGAAAATTCCTTTTTTATCATCATTAACAGTTTTATCCAGTTGTTGAGAATCAGATTTACATGAGCAGGTAAAGCCTCCTGAAGAAACATCTTTTGTCGAGCTTCACAATCTAACAACATTTCAGTAAGTTTCTCAAGTGACACAGGTTCTCTAGAGGCAATTGCTATGACAGATTCAAACTCCATTGATAGACCAGCCAATATGACACTTACTTGCTCTTATCAGTAACTGCACTACCAGATGCACTAAGAGTGTCACAGATAACTCTAATTCTTGCTAAAAATTCATGCACAGTTAAACCAAATTTCTTTTGTGTGTGAAGACTATGTCTTAAAGCTGACTTTTTGGCAGAAGAACGTGCTGCAAACATCCTGGTTATTGTAACCCAAATAGATATAGTTGTATTGCAACCTGTGAGATGAGGAAGAACATCCGCACTCACAGGAGAGAGTAACCAAGAGGCAAGCCATTTATCTTGTATATGATGAAAGACAAATTCAGGATTATCAACATTCAATCCTGCAGTATTTCGAATAAACGACTAGGAACAATATCTTCTTCAGAGATAAAATTCAAAAGACCATATCCATCAATTATGAGAGAAACTTGATGTTTCCATGGAGTATACGTTGAATCAGACAACTTTACAACAGCAAGCTTAGGAATCTGTTGAACAGTAGAAATAGAAGAGGAACCAAAGGACACAACTTGACTAGAACCAGTATTCGCGTCTTGAGTCTTTGTGACAAAACACCAAACAGATAGAGAGCAACCAATTACCAGATCAGGAAAAATATCCAAAACCTAACAGAAACAACCTTGCAAACAAACACAAAAGCAGAAGCAAGAGATCGGCAACTAAACTTAAAGAATCACTGTGGTGTCTCAATAAATCCGAGAAACAATTTAAATAAACTCAATCAAAGATCTGAGGAAATTCTAACACGGATCACTAGTTCGCTCTTTAAACAATTTAAAACTAAATTCTAACACGCTTGTAAGTTTCTTCTTTCTTTTATAATAAGTTTAAATTTCCATTTTTTGGTAATGTAAAATGGAACCAATCCAACTCCTTGAAATGTGCTGAAAAACACTCGTAGGAATCCAATCAAGATATACATTAATAATAATAATATGTATTTTTTTATTAAATATAGAGTTTTATGTCTATATTCAAATACATACAAAATAGGACAATATAAATATCATTTGTCACTATGACAATTAATGGATATCACATTAACAATAATATATTATTTAGGTTTATAACAATAAAATAAATTTTAGCATTTTACTTTTAAAAATAGTATTTCTTTTCAATGAAGTCTCAAATTAGTAATTTTCAAATTAATTTTTTATTTACAATGGATTTAAATAAAAATTTACTTAAATGCAACAAAATATCCCATAATTGTTTAATTTAAGAAGTTAAGAAAATATGTATCATATAATTATTTAATTTATGAAGTTAAGAAAAATATGTAATCATATAATTATTTATATCAATCAATAAATAAAATTTTGTTTTTGTCAGCCTCCTTAACTCTACCAACCTGGAACTGTGGTTTTGACTGAAATATTTATGTGGAAACAAAAAACTGAATAACGTCTACAAGGCCCTTCTTATAGTTTTATTTATTTATTTATCTAATTACTTGTTGATCTTGTTCTAAAATCATATTTAATGTTGTCTGGTTTGATCGTATGTAGATAAGACTATCATTTTAAAAATTCGAGATTTATTGATTCTTTTTAAATTTAGGGTATAAATTCTACGATAAGCACTATATATTATAAATTACGAAGTTATATATATATATATATATAAATTATAGATACTGATATTTAATTCATACTAAAATTTATCATACGGATAGAGGTGACAAACGGGTCGTTCGGATCGGGTTGTTTTTCGGTTCGAATTACTTTCGATTTAGGTTCAATTCGGGTATGATTCGGATTTAGTTATGGTTTAATGTTATTTCGGATTGGGCCCGGTATCGAGTCGGGTTAATATCAGATTGGTTGATTTTCGGGTCGAGCCAATATCGGATCGGTTGCTTTTCGGGTCGGCCTATATCGGATCAGTTGTTTTTCGGGTCGGGTCTATATCGGATTAGTCTTCTTTCAATTTGAGTCAATATATGAAGATGATCTTTTAAAGGAGAAAAATAATATTAAACTATTACTAAATGTAGTTGTTAATTAGTAATATAATACAAAATGAGAATAAAACATATATATTTGAGGAAATTAAATTCGGGTTGCTTTTCGGTTCAGGTTGATTTTCGGTTTCGGTTAATTTCAATTATGGTTGATTTTCGTCTTAACTAAATTCGAACTGGTTTTGGTTCAGTTTCGAGTCAAGTTTAGACCATCGTGTTCATATCTATATCGGGTCTCGAGTCGGATAAATTAATTCGGGTCTTAAATTTCGGGTCAAGTTTGCCAGGTCTACATGCGGGCATATTTAATTTTAGGAGTTAGCTCAAGTGATCATGTTTAAGGTGAAATTTTGCTATTTAAACTCAGATTTAATTTTAGAGTCTCTTCTATATTAATCTTTTAACGACGCTAACATAACAGCTTGCATAGCATTAAGTGTTATTTTTACTAATTTTTTAAATATATATTTATATTATTTTTTCTAATACTTTCATAATTTCTAAATTATTTACTAACATTACATTTAAACAAGAATAGTACTGTATTGGTATGATATACACGTTTGACTGCCATTATTTTTTTTATATAATTACTGATATTTAACTTATTGGCCGATAAATTTGAATCGAGTTTTACAAAGGCCCGTTATGAGGAGACTCTCTCAACTTAATTTTCTCCATTTATAATGCCAAAAATTAAACATCTTACCTTATTTAATAGACCTAGTGCCTCATCCAATTAGATCAAACTAATTGTTAATAACACCATTAAATTTTTAATAATTTAATAAACAATTTTGTTGAAAATCATTTTAACTCTTTTAGAAAGATTGACAACTAAATTTAATTAACAATAAAAATAAAATACCAAAAATTTATATATATTGAAGATTAATTTTATTGTTATATCTTTTATAAAAGCCCAGGTTGATATTTCTCATTTTTGCTTAAGCTAGGGCACTAATTCGGACCATAAGTTGGGCTGCTTGGTTTGGGCTCTTATACGAGTCAAGTTCGATAAAAAAAAAAGGGGGCCGTATGTCAATGTAGTAATATATACGAAGAACAAGAAAAAAGTTGGTTCCAAAATTAAAGGCGGGCAGGCAGGCAGCCTGTGATTTCTACATCATACGGGCAATTACACTGACATCGCCAAATAATGAAAGAAACCCATGGATGAAATGCTAGGAAACATAAGATGGAAGTAGCAATATTCACGACTCTAATTTTTCGGTAGATATACAATAACGGAACTCAACGTTATTTATTGAAGAGATTATTTAAAATTTTTTAAAATTAGAGAAGTTAACAATGAACTATATATTTTCGAGGAGGTTTAAAAGTGTAATTTTACCCATTTTTTAATTTTTAAAAATATTTTTGTAGAGGCATGCCTCCACAAATCGATTTAATATCCGGCTAAACAAATCTAATTTAAATATATAATTTTTGAATAAAAATATAATATATTTATTATACATTATAAAAATATTTAAAATGTTTAACGGAATTAATCGACGTAACTTATTATATTATAAATTTATTTAAAATATTATATATATGCCAAGTTTTTGGTATTGACAGGTTTTTTGGTTGCCCTCCCGGTTCTCCACCTGCTTAATCTGGATTAACCCACGTTGTACACCTAATTTTGGCAAACAAGTCTTTCAACGAATTTTTTTTATATATACAAGGCTTCAAATGTGAGACTTACTTAAGTAATATTAAATTGCTTACCTCTTAGGTTGAACTCGTTGTTTTGGGGCTTGTGGGTTTTTATCCACTAAAACACCCTAAACAGAATTAAATTAACCGAATGTGTACTTTTTCGGTTTAATACTCGCGTTTGTAGGGATATGAAATAGTTGAATTGAAGAGTTGGGACAAAACCATGTTCTTTTTCTTGCTGGAATTTAAGAGCCCAAAAAACAGGTTTAAGGATCAATAATAACAGTTTAAATTAGTATGAAAACTTTGGTAAGAGTGGTTCATTTAATCTATATTTCCAGCTAAGTAAGGCTTGCAATTTTTTTTGAGTAGTTGGAATATATTTTCCGTTTAATTTGACTGAGTAGCAGGTGTATTTTTAAAGCCTTAAACTTGTACATAATATACACACTTTTATACGCGACTTTCTATTTAGATATAAATAGTGATTTTCTGCTTACGATAATAACAAAAATTTCGAGTATTCAACTTTTTTTTTAAGATTTGTGTTTGTCTCTATAAATGATGTTATCTTTAAGATTCGAACATAAATTTTTTCGTTAAAAGTGTAATATAACGTGTCACTACTTCCAACATCTATGTATTATCCATTATAATTGTATAATATCATAATGGTAACCACCATTTTCAACTCCCAAAAAGAGAGAGAAATGTCTAATTTATAAATAAGGGATAAAATACACTTATACAACGTAAGAGTTTTTATACGTTTTTTTGGATCGTTGAATGTGTGAAATAGATGGTTAAGATTAACAGTGAATTGTGTGAAGATTAAAAAAAGTAAAGAGATAATCTCAGCCATCCATTTCAACTATCTAACGATCCAAAAAATATGTAAAACTATGGGTTTTACATTTTGTGTGAGTGAATCTAATCTCAATAAATATATAATATGATCTAATTATACAGTGTAATTTTTTTTAACTTTTACACGCTTATTTTTAGAACTAAGTATCTCCAAACCATACTTTGTATGGTCAAGATTAGGGATGACAATGGATCTTAGACCCGACCAGAATTCGTAGATCCAGATTTGTTTTATAGGGTATGGATCCTAAAATTTTGAACCCGGCGGATCCGGGCCGAATCTGATCCTCTGATTAAAGTACGGATCTGGGTCCAGATCTGACACTAAGATCCGGACCTGGACCCGTTTACTCATTTATAGAAAAACTCACCTTAATATTAATATTTAAATTTCATAAATATTATTTTTATTAAACAAATTTTTCTCTTTGGTTGGTTGGTTGTTTGTTTTAGGGTGTTGATGAGTTAAGTAGTGATGAAGACTAGCACTCTAAGGAGGTAGAAGTGCGGTACTCGGCTTGCGACAATGAAATTCATGATCTACATTTTTTAATGTTTGTGTTATTCAAAAGACATTTGTGTAATTGTGATGGAGTTTGTTTTGAGACTTTAGTTTATCATTTTTTATTCTGTTACTAGTTGTATTGAAATTAATCTTTTTTTCAATGGAGATGTGATGTGAAATTAGTTAATGATAGTTTTATTATGTTAAAAAGTAGGTCGAATAGTCTTTTTTTAATAAACCCGTTTTGGACCCGGATCTGTGAGATCCGTTGGATCTGGATCTGGGTCCCAATTCTCTAGACCTGCGAATTCGGGGCAGGTATGGATCCATAATGTAAAAATAAATCTGGATCTTAGTCCAACTGGATCCGGTCCAGATCTGGCCCGTTGCCATCCCTAATCAAGATTTGAATGTCCCTATGGACTTCTAGGTCATACTACAAGGTAGGGTAAACGTGTCCTTCCTATAGTTTTAGGATTAAAATCCTTTGGATACTTCTCCCTTTAATTTTCATAGTCTAAGATAAACATATTAACCTCATTTTTCATCAGCTTTCTTTATCTTTTCTTGGTTCTGAAACAAGCTTTATTAACTTGTTTATAACAAAAATTTAAAGTTATTTTTATATGTATATAATATCGTATATATATAGGGTAAAACTTTGATACACTATAAAAACCCAAATCTTAAATTTTTAACCCTAAACCTAAAAAACTAAACCCCACACTTTAAACCCTAAACCCTAAATTCTAAACACTAACTTAAATTCTAAACCCTACAACCTAAACCCCTAAACCTTAAACCCTAAACTAAAACCCTAACCCCTAAAACTAAAAGGCGCGTGTAAACTAAAGTTTACACGGCCTGTATATCAAATTTTTTTCCTTCTTTTAATTATATTATGTTTTAGTTCATTAAAGGTGTTGGACTTGGTCCATTCCATATATTTTATATCTTGAATGACAATTACATTAAAAACTATTTTTATTACCCCATACGTAGGGTTGTAAATGAACCGAACATTTAGTGAATTGTTCGTGAATCATTCGGCGGGAAGTTCATTTATGTTCGTTTATTTATTAAATGAACGAACACGAACAAGATTTTTTGTTCGTTTAATTAAATGAAAGAACACGAACAAAGGGCTTGTTCGTTCATTTATGTTCGTGAACGTTCGGTAATCCGTTCGTTTATGTTCGTTCGTTTATGTTCATTTAAATTTATTCACATATGTCTATGGGTGTTAATTGTTCGGTTAAACCGAACTAACCAACCGAACCAAAACAAAATTGGTTAATCTATTAGATAATTTTAATTTTCGGCTAATGATTAAGAGTTTTTCAAATTTCAATTATCGATTAATTCTGTTTAAAATCGGTTAATTAACTGAATTAATCGAACTATCCTAAAATATTAAATATTTAACACATTATATATGTTCGTTTGTGTTAGTTTATGTTCGTTTATGTTCATTTGTGTTCGTTTATGTCCGTTTATCATTTTAACGAACGAACACGAACAATAAATTTTTTGTTCGTTTATGTTCGTGTTCGTTCGGTTAAAGTTAAACGAACGAACATGAACACACCTTCGTTCGTGTTCGTTCGATTCGTTTGCAGGCCTACCGATAAGCCTATATATGAAATGAGGTGGTTGAAAAAGTGATCATTATAATTTGGAAAAATCAAAACTTTAAAGGCTTAATAGTTAAGCACATGGAAACCACAAATGTTGGTCTGGCAAACTTAACTTGTAGACCATTTACAAGCCTCAAATATTGAATTATATCTGTCAATTTAGAACAATATATATATATATATATAAACAATGCCTATTCCTTGAAATTCACATGCAAACACAAAATCTCCAATAAAAAACTATCTTTGTGTCTGTTTTTCTCCTTTTTTTTGTTATCCAATTCCATGGCAACTTCTGTTGTTGTTTCATGGATGATTTTAGGCCTTTTCATGGCAATTTCAACCACTCAAGTTGAAGCTGCTGCCAGGGCTTTTTTCGTATTTGGTGATTCTCTGGTCGATAATGGCAACAACAATTACCTTGCAACCACTGCTCGAGCTGACTCGCCTCCTTACGGCATCTTACGGCATCGATACTCCTAGTGGTCGCCCCACGGGCCGTTTCTCCAATGGCAAAAACATTCCTGATTTCATCAGTTGGTGCTTCTGCTCTTTTTCTTTACTGTCGTTTTATGTTAGTACCAAGAGCTAGTACATGTTTTTCTTTTCGTTTTTCTTAAAATATTCGTATCCGACACTTGTTCGAACAAGCATATTCCTTCAAACCGGGTAACATTGTATACCAGGTGATGCACTTGGATCAGAGCCAACATTGCCATATTTGAGTCCAGAACTTAATGGAGATAAGCTACTTGTAGGCGCCAACTTCGCTTCTGCTGGTATTGGAATCCTTAATGACACTGGAATCCAATTTGTAAGTCTTGAAATGAAATTTCTTTCTCAATAATCCTTTTAAATCCAATGTCAATATTTAAATATACACAAATATTCTGAAAATAAATTATGACAATGACAGATAAACATTATAAGAATGTTCAGACAATTTCAATACTTTGAAGAATACCAGACCAGATTGGCTGACCTAGTTGGATACGATGAAGCACAGAGGATCGTACGCGATGCACTTATCTTCATCACCGTCGGCGGCAATGATTTTCTTAACAACTACTACTTGGTGCCATTTTCAGCAAGATCTTTCCAATTCAATGTTCCGGACTATGTTAGATATCTCATCTCAGAGTACAGAAAACTTCTAATGGTAAAATCTGTTCCCCTTTTGTTTTCAAGTCTGTCCCATTCAATCATTTAAACTTCGATCGTGTCGTGTTTATCATGGAACTTGAATAATTGAAACCGAACTGTGACATTATATTGCAGAGACTGCATGAGTTAGGTGCAAGACGGGTTCTGGTGACCGGGACCGGACCATTGGGGTGTGTTCCTGCAGAACTGGCAATGAGGAGCCTGAGTGGTCAGTGTGCACCGGAGCTGCAACGAGCCGCGGCATTGTATAATCCACAACTGGTTGAAATGGTTAATGGGCTCAACAGCCAACTGGGTGCAAATATTTTCATTGCTGCTAATACACATCAACAAACCAAAGATTTCGTTAGTAATCCTGGAGCCTATGGTAAGTAAAGATTTCATTACAGCTTAATATCATTTCCGAACACAAATATCTTAACGTTTGAATGGTATATTTCTTTGTAGGATTCACTACATCAAAGATAGCTTGTTGTGGCCAAGGACCAACAATGGTTTGGGATTATGCACTCCATTATCAAATTTATGCCCGAATAGAGACAAGTATCTTTTTGGGATCCATTCCATCCGTCCGAAAGGGCTAATGGGATTATAGTTGACATGATTTTGAAGGGTTCGACTGATCACATGAGCCCCATGAATCTCAGCACCTTCTTGGCTTTGGACACCATGACCAAGACTTAGTTTAGTTCCATATGCACGACGATTCAGAACAACCTAAGCTTGTGTAATACCACTATTGACATGCATTTGGTTATTATTTTATTATGCTGTTCTTGTTGGATTATTTTCTTGATAATTTGTAATCTTTCAAATGAATTGATTATCAAAGATTACTAATAAAATTATACCAAATGTTTTTAAAATCATGACCATCATCTTGAGCTTTATTAAAGAAATATGAATGTCTCCGATCTATGTTAATTTTGTATCGTGTTTATGAGAATAATCTAAAAAGTTGACGTACAAACGAGATATATGTGCATGAACCCTGATTTCTAAATTAAGTGATTAAGGGAAATAAAACAACATATAACGACGAGATTTTTATTTTTTTTATGAAAAATATCATCCTATTATTAAAAATTGTGAAAAAAATGAAAAAAGTGTATTAATAATATCATTATCAAAAAATAGAGAATATTTTTTCAACCTAAAAGATTGGAGAAAAAATAAAACTAAAAACTCGATAACTTTTATCTGTGACTCAGATTATAGATTCAAAACCTAAGAGTAAATTCTCCTTTTTCTCTTTTATAACAAAATAAAAGATTTGCCATTATCAAAATAAAAAAAAAAAATATTTTTAGTTTTAACCAATGAAAAATTTAGGAATTAAAAAATTTGTGGCATCAACGTCCAATGAGAATAATCGAAAAAGTTTATATATATATATATATATATATATATATATATATAACAAATTTTAAATTAAGTGGCTAAAGAAAATAAAACAACAGATAATGACGAGATTTTTATACTTGTGTTTTTATGATAAAGATGACATCAATATTATTATTATTTATCAGAGAAAAGATAATTTTTAATCAGCATTTAGTTAATCTGAAAAGAAAGAAAAATCTAAGTAATCAGATTCAGAAGACAGTGAAATTCTTTTTCCTTTTAATTATACAAAACAAAATATTACTAATAATTTTTTTTGGAAATAAAATGTAAAAGGGATGAAAAAATATTAGATATTGCAAAAAAATATTTAAAAAAACAGTTTAATCTGATATATTTAGATTGTGTTTTGAATCAAAATATATCTAATTCTTAACTACGTATACAAGAAAAATGATATTTATAATATCATTATCAAAATAATAGAAAACAACAAGATTTTTAAGTTAGAAACAAACTAATAATATAAAAACAACCCTAAAACCTTCATCAATTAGAAACGAACTAGGAATATAAAAACAACCCCGAGTTTAATTCATATTTTAAATGATTTTTATATTTATTTTTAAATTTAATATATTTATGAAAAATTCTTGTAAATTAAATTTAAAAACAATTTTTATCGTACCAAAGTTAAACAATAAGAGTTTAAAATTTAATTAAATTTTAAATAATTAATTTTTGGGGGTTAAATAATTATCGTTTATTTTATTGGTTAGTAACGTGAAGCTTACGAGTTTAATTCATATTTTAATATACGTGTCAGTAGTGAACAGATTCTTCTTTTTTGTTTTCTCCGTACGCACCAAACGGCTCAATCTTCTCCCTACACGTGTATATCAACGGATCAGATTTCTCCTCTCTTCTGTATATAAACTATGCGACGACAGGTCTCGAAAATTAGCTGGAAAAAATAGAAAACCAAAAAAAGGAAGAAGAAAGCTCGATTAGGGAAAACGGTGGCGTTTGATCGAGTGCACTTCTTCTCCGTCGCGTTATATTTCTAGGCCTTTGATCTGATAAATATCGCAAGTTTTTTCCCGATTTTTTTATGATTGTATTTTATTGAGGGAGATCGGAGATGTTGTCGTTGCAAAACGGCGTTGGGATCTCTAGGGCCGCTCCATACGGCGTTGGAGTCGTCGATCGAGCTGATGATACCTCAGATGCTTCGTTGGTGGCTGCTGGTAAATCTGCCGTTTATGCGGTGAAGCATGAGCCGTCTTCTTCGCTCGATATCGTGCCTCATAGTGGTCATGATCCACATGAAGGTTCATTTTTTCGTTTTTATGCCAATGTTTTTTATTATTGTTGTTTCTTAATTTGGAGTTTAAATATTTTTTTTTCATAAAAAATTAAACGAGCGAAAATATTAGATTATAGCTGTTAACTTTTAATTTTAAGAAATTTGAGTGTGATCATAAAATTTCTTGTTGATTTCTAAAAAAACTATAATTTTCAGTTAGTTCTGCTTTTTTGTTTTTGCAAAATCGTGTTGATGCATAAAATTTAGACTTTTAGTGTTTTTTGGTATCATCGCTATTTTTATGCCTTTAAAATTGAAATAATTTAAGTACTTCATGCCTGCCTGAAAATTTTATTAAATACTGTAAAATTCTAAATCGGTCAAATTATTTTATCTGTGCAAGTAATATCTTATTTTTAATCACTGATGTCGCCACTGATTTGCTTTTGATGCAGTTGATGAAGATATGCACTTGACTCTATCTCATCAAATGTACAAATCTGGAAACTACAAACAAGCATTGGATCATAGCAGTGCTGTTTACAATCAAAACCCGCTTCGTGCAGATAATCTGCTTCTTTTGGGTGCTATTTATTATCAGGTTAAAAGATTTCCTTTTTTGTCTTCCTTTTTTGGGGACGTTGTTTTGTAATTTTATATAAAGCTTTTGGTATATGTTTGCAGTTACATAATTATGATATGTGCATCGCCAAAAATGAAGAAGCCCTTCGAATCGAGCCTCGTTTTGCAGAGTGTTATGGAAACATGGCAAATGCTTGGAAGGTACTCGTTAATCTTCATCTCAATCTTTTGAAGTTAAATTTAAGAAATTAAGGAATTTGTTTTGAATAACTGATGGAGCTTTATCCCCCCCCCCTCTGATATGTAGGAAAAAGGCGATATTGATGTTGCCATTCGGTACTATATGATTGCAATTGAGGTTTGTATATGGTTATAAAACTTCTCTTTTGTTATTAAAGTTTTGCCTTCCTTCTTTGCCTGCCAAATCTTTTGTTAGATTGTTAATCTTTGTTTTAACTTGCATTGCTGCAGCTTCGACCTAACTTTGCTGATGCATGGTCGAATTTAGCAAGTGCTTACATGAGAAAAGGAAGATTTAACGAGGCTGCACAGTGTTGCCGTCAAGCACTGCAACTAAATCCTCTTTTGGTATAATTTTAATCTGTTTTTTTTTGTTATAATCCAGTCTAAACTTATAATTCAATGTGAATTTCGACATTTCAATTTTTATTTTTTTGGTTCCTTATTTTGCTTAGCAACTGTGACTCATAATTTAAGGTTTCAATAAGATTTTTTGAACTATGGGAAGATATCTGACCTACATCTTTTAATTGCTTTACAGGTTGATGCTCATAGTAATCTTGGAAATCTAATGAAGGCCCAAGGACTGGTGCAAGAAGTAAGTGTCATGAAATAAAATGTTTCTACTGTTTGATAACCTACCTATAGTAGTTGGGATGTGAAATTCTTGGGGTTAAGTTATTAACTGATATAATTCATGCCTTTGGCATTACCGTGTTGAACTCTTCAATAGGATTTGGTTGGACCTCATTCCATTCCATCTTTTGGTGGAAGTGGTCTAATCTTTTGCCCGCTTTGAGTGTGTATGCTCATTGCTGATTAACATGGCCTAGCCTCTTAACAACATGCTCGAACATGTGAGGGAGAAACATCCTTCCCTTATTTATATATTTTTTGTAGTGTCTTTATCTGGTAAGTTACTGATGGAGGTAATTCATGTGTGGAACTGTTTCGGTATCACAGTTCAATACAGATATCAACTTGTTATCCACAGGGCAGGGCTCAGATGATGGTTGCTCTTGTTATAACTTCATCTTCAGAGATGGCAATTGTCAGAACTAACGTTTTGTGCAGGCTTACAGTTGCTATCTTGAGGCTTTACGGATACAACCTACTTTTGCTATTGCATGGTCAAATCTTGCTGGTCTGTTCATGGATTCGGGTGACTTAAATCGAGCCCTTCAGTTTTACAAGGTACGCAGAATGTTGTTTCCATCATTTTTTTCTTGACAAAATTCTGTATTTTTTTCACCCTGATGACATGACCAATTTTTCACTAGCTGCTTCATTTTTAATAATTTTCCACAAGAGATGATCTACAATTCCCTGCCCCCATTTCTTTTCCCAAAACGATTTTAGTCCTAAAAATATTTTATGTTCTGCAATACTGATCTAATTTGCAAATTTGAAATTGCAGGAAGCGGTTAAACTTAAACCCACATTCCCTGATGCCTATTTAAATCTTGGGAATATATATAAGGTAAGCCATCTTGCTTTGTGCTGATAATGTTTTGTTATCGCTAGTTCCTGGACCGTTCTTCTATTGGAGATAAACATGATATCTCTTGTCTTTCCAGGCTTTGGGAATGCCTCAGGAAGCTATTGTTTGTTATCAGCGTGCTGTTCAGACTCGTCCAAACAATCCAATTGCTTTGGGTAAGTGCCTACTACGTATATATTCTTTCTTTGATTATGGATTGAAACTTTTTTTGAACCATCATTTGTTTTGTGCTGTAGTTTTTCCTCTGGTTTTTAATTTCTTATAACCGTACATGGCTGCTTTTTTTTGTGCCAAAGCTATTTATAATTTTTTCATAAATAAGAAAGTCAAGTTAAATAATGTTATTGAAGTACAAGTTATGTGACTATGGTGCAGGAAATATGGCGAGTACATACTATGAGCGAGGTCAACTGGATCTGCTATCCTCCATTATAAGCAAGCTATTGCTTGTGATCAAAGATTTTTGGAGGCTTACAATAATTTGGTTGGGTTCCTCGATTTTTGTCAGATTGTAAACATTATAGTTTGCTTCTGTGCCTTCTCTTTTAAATTATTGCTAACCTGAATTCGCTTTTAATTATTTTCTTGAAGGGAAATGCTTTGAAAGATGTGGGTCGTGTTGATGAGGCAATTCAATGCTATAATGTAGGTTTTTTCCTAGTCATTTAGGTTTTTTTTTCTCTAATTCTTGTTATTGATCTTTTCAACTTACAATTTTTCATTGCTGGGTGAAGCAATGTCTCACTTTGCAACCCAATCATCCACAAGCACTTACCAACCTTGGGAACATATATATGGAATGGTATGCTATCCTCAAGTTCTTGACTAAGATTCTTTGGTGTTTGAAATTTTCTAGTGAATGGAATTCTTACAAGATCTTTTTACCTTTGCAGGAACATGGTTGCTGCTGCTGCTTCTTACTATAAGGCTACATTGGCTGTCACAACAGGGTTGTCTGCTCCATTCAACAACCTTGCTGTAATCTATAAGCAACAGGTTGCTCTTTGGTGTTTGATTTTCTGTTATCACCTTTGATACTAAAATTAAGCTAGCTAGTGCCTTTTTCTTTGCCTTTAGTAGGTAATGAGTATCATTTTTTTTGCAGGGAAATTATGTGGAAGCTATATCGTGTTACAATGAGGTTTTGCGGATTGATCCCTTGGCAGCTGATGGGCTAGTAAATAGGGGTAACACTTACAAGGAGATTGGTAGGGTGACTGATGCAATTAAGGATTATATTCGTGCTATTAATATCCGTCCAAATATGGCAGAAGCCCATGCAAATCTGGCTTCTGCTTATAAAGACAGGTAATTTTCTTTGTCTCCCGCCATTCCTTTTCAATGTTGACATTTCTTGATAAGAGGATCTGTTTTTGTCAAGAGTTTTTCCTAAATTTTTTGTTTCTCTTTAAGCTTATAGTATCTCTCTTTCTCTTGTCTTTGCCTATGTCACCTTTTAAATATTTGTGAATAAATTTTAATCATCTTCCTTTTGTTGTTTACCTTTTGAATATTTGTAAAAATATTTTTTTGATCTTCTTTGACCAACTTTTATTGCTTGGGGGGGGGTGTTTTAACCCATAATGAGGAAAACAAATTTGACGCATCCTGCTATTGGCAGTGTAATTTTCTTTTATTAGATGTGGGATTTGTTCTATTGGGAACGGAAAATGTCTTTTTATGCTATTTGATTTTGACTTTGTTTTACTTGTAAAACAGTGGACATGTGGAGGCTGCCGTCAAAAGCTATAAGCAGGCACTGCTTCTTCGACCAGATTTTCCTGAAGCTACCTGTAACCTCCTACATACATTACAGGTATCACCATGGATTAAATCTAGGGAAAAGCTATATTTGCAGGCATTATATATCGTTTTTATGTTTCAGTAGGAGTCACTTCTATCAATTCCAAGAGTGATGATCGACCATGGCTAAGATTTAAATAGCTTGCTTCATTTCTTTGAAACCTGATGGCCTTTTGTAGAGCTCCATATTGAATTTTGGATGAACTAATCTAATTTAATTTTATATTTCCAGTGTGTGTGCAGCTGGGAGGATCGCGATAAAATGTTTACTGAAGTTGAAGGAATTATCCAAAGGCAGATTAATGTGAGTATTGATATACATGTACTTTTTTTCTTGTACTTTATATTTTTTTTTATCTATCTGTCTCTTTTTAAGATTGGCTCATATTCCTTAGTATTTCCTTTTCCAATGCACTTAATTGCAATAATTCTGTTGTCTCAGATGTCAGTTCTTCCCAGTGTGCAACCTTTCCATGCCATAGCATACCCTATTGATCCAATGCTTGCCCTTGATATAAGGTATAAATTTCTTAGTACTGTATGTAATTTATTATAGTGAACTACAGTTTTTCATTAACATTTCTTCCCTTTTCTCGCAGCCGTAAATATGCTGCTCATTGCTCCATCATTGCATCTCGTTTTGCTCTTCCTCCTTTCAATCATCCTTCACTAATCCGTATCAAGAGCAATGGTGGACATGGGAGACTAAAGGTGGTTATGTCAGCAGTGACTTTGGCAACCATCCATTGTCACACCTCATGGGATCAGTATTTGGCATGCACAACAGAGAGAACGTTGAGGTTTTCTTTCCCCCCTTTTCTAGTTAATCATATTGTGGTATAACTCTTGGGACATCATTGAACATAAGAACATGGTATTTTGCAGGTATTTTGCTATGCCTTGAGTCAAAATGATGGTACTGAATGGAGACAGCGTATCCAGTCTGAAGTCGAGCATTTTATAGACGTCTCTTCCAGGTCATCAGATGTGATTGCCAAAATGATTAATGAGGATGGAATACAGATCCTTATCAATCTGAATGGTTATACCAAGGTATATTATGTTTCAAAATTTTCATCCTTTTGAGGAACCTAATTTTTTTTCAGAGGCTTCCTACAATGACTTCTGTGATATGATAATGAAAATTCAATCTTTTTATTCTTTGAATTTTGTTTTTCCTGGTGCCTAATTTGAAACCCTGATATTAAATAATTGCCCTGCTCAATGATACAGGGTGCAAGGAATGAAATTTTTGCCATGCAGCCTGCACCTATACAGGTTTCATATATGGGATTCCCTGGGACTACTGGGGCAGATTATATTGATTACTTGGTCACTGATGAGGTAGGAATCAGTTCTTTACAGAAATCTTCAATGGTTCTGTTTTTTCTTTCTAACTTCATAGTTGTTTGCTTTCAGTTTGTTTCTCCTTTGCGTTATGCACACATTTATTCTGAGAAGCTTGTCCATCTTCCTCATTGCTACTTTGTGAATGATTATAAGCAGGTCAGTATTTTATCTATTCATTGTCCGTGAACACCTATGATGTGCTTTAATTGTCATTCAGACACTAGAGGCCTAATTCTTTAACTCTTTACTATGTGCAGAAAAATCGTGATGTGTTGGATCCAACTTGTCAGCACAAGCGATCTGATTATGGTCTTCCAGAAGATAAATTTATTTTTGCATGCTTCAACCAATTGTATAAAATGGATCCTGAAATCTTTAACACCTGGTAATATGAGGATGATCTTGAAATGGACATAAAATCCGATATTGTCATTACACTGAACTTTTATACTTCTTTTAACTTGCAGGTGTAACATTCTAAAGCGTGTACCAAATAGTGCACTTTGGCTCCTCAGATTTCCAGCTGCTGGAGAAATGGGACTGCGAGCATGTAGGTTCTGATGTTTCATGTTTCCCTATAAGAATGCAACTTTCATAGTATTTCGTGGTTTCCATTGGTGATATTGGTCTTGATTTTCAGATGCTGCTGCACAAGGAATACAGCCAGACCAAATTATTTTCACTGATGTGGCCATGAAACAAGAACATATCAGGCGCAGTGCTTTAGCTGATCTATGTCTTGACACGTAACTATTCTTCCGTCCTTTTTTTTGTAACAGCATTGTTTTGATCTAAGTTTAGTAATGATGGTTTCTCATTATTCTGTATAGGCCTTTATGCAATGCACATACTACCGGCACAGATGTGTTATGGGCTGGCTTACCTATGGTGACTCTGCCTCTTGAGAAAATGGCTACAAGGGTTGCTGGATCACTTTGTCTAGCTACTGGTTTGGGAGAGGAGATGATTGTAAACAGGTAACAGTTCAAGATTATATTGGACATATAACATTAAGTTTGATCTTCATCAACTTGTCGGTTGAGTTATGTTTTTATACCTTAACATAACATTCATGTTATGTAATTTCTTCCTCCACAGTATGAAGGAGTACGAAGAAAGGGCGGTCACATTGGCATTAAATAGACCAGGAACTCCAAGCTCTCACCACAAAGCTCAAGGAAGCTCGTATGACTTGCCCACTTTTCGATACAGCACGCTGGGTAAATCTTTACCTAACATCTCTGTTATTATTTTCACGAGAAATGCTTAAAAAGTTGTTTTACTCATTAAAAAAACGTGGCAGGTGCAAAATCTGGAGAGGGCATACTTCAAAATGTGGAATCTGTATTGCTCAGGGCAACAAGCACAGCACTTCAAAGTCACTGAAAACGACTTTGATTTTCCTTATGATAGATAGGAACAAACAGGGATTTGTTGATAAGAATCAAGAGAATACAGGGGAAGAAGGAAAGATTCGTAATTTAGGAAGGAAGATTGTTTTAGTTATTATTATTATTCGGAAATGGAGTTGAGATGTGTTTGCAGCAAAATCTTTGCATTCCCTTAAGATGATTAAAACAAGTTAAGAGACCAGAGTTTGGTTTAGGATTTGCCGTGTTTATTTTGCATTCTCTGTAATTATATAAATTATTAAAAATAGTAAAAGAGAACGACTATGTTTCATTTTCAATTGTTTTTAAAAATAGACTTAAAATTCGTTTTTCAGATACTCGCACAATGTTCAAACCTTTTACTAATGGAATCGAAGTTTATTTTTAAATTTATTTTAGTCACTAAAGTTTTGAAATGTTCTATTTACTTGCTTATTAAAATTCAAACATTAAATGTTTTTTTTGTTATTTTAAACCCAAATGATCATAGATGGTGGTAATTTAGTCTTAGATTTTATTAGTAATTTTGTTTAGGTCTCATGATTCTGAATTTAATATTCATTTTATCAAAAAAGTGTTCAGTTTACGAATCGATCAAAAATATTTTAATTTTTTTTATCGTTGATTTTTCTCTTCTGCTATCGAATAGGCAGGAACGACTCGGCACAATTGTTCTAAGCTCTAAGCTCCGCTTCGCTAGGCAGGAATGACTCGGCACAATTGTTCTTCGAAGGGCCTACACCAAACCGCATTAAGGAAACTGATTGAAGCTCAAATGATGCAGCCGGAATTTAAGTTTATAACCAGTACCGGGTAAGACCGGAATTAAGAATTACTGAAACTAAACTAAAATTAAATGAATCCGAAAACAGGAACTGACCTTTCAGAAGTCAGTAGCAACATTGAGTTGTCAAGTATTCTGACAACAGGATTTGCTACAATCGTCGTTTCTCGATTGCAGCATTTATACATGTCTAAGACATGGAAACCTCCAACTGCTCTATCCTCTTAGCCAAATCATGCTTCCCACAATTCTTTAAACCATAGGTAACCATATCGAAGCACCTAGAAATAGTTGCTAATCCCAGCTCAGTCATCTCCACCAAATAATTCGCCGCCTCTACAAATCAGCCACCACGCCCACACATTGTTGTCAACATTGTATAGACCGGTCTGTTCGGAGAATGACCCTTGATCTTCATTTCACCAAAAAAGCTAAATGCATCATCAAACTGCCCTTTCCTACACAAGCCTTTGATTACAGGTGCATACAAACTAGGGAATGGTCTATAACCTTGTTCAATTGAATTATTTAAAAGTATAAAAGCCTCTCGATTCGACCTATTTTTGAAGCTGCAGGTATCAAAATTTTGTAAGTATTAATATCCGGACAAAACCCCAATTTCCAAACACTATGATACATATCGATGCAGAATTCAACCTCCTCGGTTTTACAAATCGTTTCCACCAATGAATTAAATGTCGCAATGTCAGGCACAAACCCTTCCTTGGTCATTCTCAACAAACCTTCAATTAACAAATCTCGAGCTCGAACTGGAGGATTAAACCCCTTCTTGCTCATGTCCTCCAAGAAGTCTTGCGCCTCTTTCATCTTCCCAGCGGAACACCAACCATTCACCAGAATTGGGTATGACCTCTTATCCGGTACCTCACCTTTCCTGATCATCCTCCGGATTAATGCATATGCTCCATGGAACATCTTCACCTCACAAAGAGCAAAGAGCAATGAATTGTAAACGCTTACTGCTTGTCTGCAACCTAAATTAGTGCTTTTTTTGAAAACTTCCACAGCCTGGTCTATGAGGCCGTTCTTCCCATACTCTTCAATGATAAAAGAAAGGGTAAGGTAAAGCTTTTGCATTTGCTGAATGGTTTTCCAGATGGATTCATACTTCTTATGGCGAATGAGGATCTTGATGAGCTCCTCAAATTCATCAGAGGCGGGGGTGTAGTGGGAAGGGGCCCATGAGAAGAAGCAAAGAGATTCTGTAGGGGAGTTGGAGCAGGAACGAAGTACGCGGAAGACAAGTTCTAAATTCACAGAAAGGTTCATGCGGTTGAGAGCACGCTCTGGATGCACCTCACGGCAAACAACGTTGGAAATGTGGTGGATAGCTGCAAAGTAGTCATCTTTCGAAACAGCAGTGGTGGAAACAGAAGCACTTTGGATAGAATTTCCGGCGGTTAGGGTCCTAAGGGAACACATAATGTTCTGGGATCTACTTCCATGTTTGAGGAGCAGCCGTGCAGACCGCAGCATTTGAGGTAGAATCTACGGTTCAGTAACCTTCATTTCCTCCTCGATACTCGTAAATTGACTGAAGCAATCGAGGAAAAATATGCTACAATATAAAGATAAAATACTGACAACATGGACAGGATCGAAAAGGAAGCAACTAAAGATGAATCAAACCAATGGTAAACAAATAAAACGGAGCACTGATCTTCAGAAAATGGCATTTCACAGAAACAACTTGTTCAATATCCAATATTGTATACTAAATTGAAGGTGCAAATTTCTTATTTCACTCACATGTTAGTTCAAATTGAGCATATTTTCAAACTTTCAGAAAGAAGGTACAGTAGGTAAGCCATTGAAAAAGAATAATTAAAGAAGAAAAAAAAAGAAATAACATAAAACATAAAACAAAGAGTCCCATAAAATTGCATACATAGTTCAACAAACGGTTATGATTAAAAAATAACATAACCCAGTTTGGGAAAGCAAAGCTCGATACTTGGAAATAACTTTTCCCAAGTAAAGAACACAATTTTATACATTAATAAATTCATCACTTTTAACCCCTATATATAAATTCCTATATCAAAGAAGAGATCGAAAATCTTAAAGAATATGGAAAAGAAGCTTCAAGGTAAGGAACTTGAATAGTCTACAAGCTTGAAAGTTGGAAGGAAAAGACAATGAAAAAAAAATAAAGAACACACCTTTCTGGCTGCTGGAGATGGAGATTACAGAGATAGAGAGGGTGAAGAATTCAATTCAAAAACCAGATAAAAATATGAACTTTGGATAATTGGGCCATGAACCCATTTGAAAAATGCGACTACTTTTGATGGGCTCAGATAAGGAGAAGGTAAAAAGGGGTTAAAATCTTCCATTAGTCGCTGTACTATGTGTAAATTGTGGATTTAATCCTTACATTCTAATTTGGTATTTTTAGACCCTATAATTTCCAAAATTTAAAATTCTATCATGATCCAAATAGTAGCCGTGCGATTTTTTAAGTACAGTCTTCCATTAGTTCATGTACTATGTGCAAGTTGTTAGTACTTTGATTATTTTAAATACGTGTAATTTAACTATATTGTCTTTGTAGAGAGGAAACAAGGGTAAGCACATTATAAACCACCCGGTGTTTTTTTATTGCTGCTCGAAATGTATTAAGTACAACACTGGCACTCAAATTCAAATTTGAACAACTATTTCATAATATAATATCAAGTAGTACACTACGACTCCAATAAGAAAAACTAGTGGAAACATTATTTCAAGCAAGCAAACAAGCTTCTGAGGTTTCGATTTAGCTCTTAAAGTACTTTTTAATCCGATCAGAACCGAGACTGAAGATACTTAATCGTATTCTTGTTCAACTGGAAGGCTTTGACAAGAACATCGGGGTTGATCGGTGGGTTTGAGCCAAAGACTGCATTAGCAATGGTGATAACCCCAGCATTTTGGCTGCTGAGACCAGCAAAGGCAACAGCCTCAGTTTTTCCTATGTTGAACTGAAAATGAATCATACCGATGGGGAAAACGAAAATATCTCCGGGGTTTAATATTTTAGTGAAGAGACGATTGTCCGGGTTCGAGGTAACGAAGCCGACATAAAGTGTGCCTTGGACAACAAGTAAGATCTCAGATCCTCGAGGGTGAGTGTGGGGAGGGTTAACGCCATAAGGTGCATAGTCGATTCGAACCAGAGATATACCGAGAGTGTTAAGTCCCGGTAATACATCAACATTGACCATAGTGACATTTGATCCAACTGGATTAGATGTGTTCCCTGGCTTGTTTAGGCCTGAAAAGAAGAAATCTTCTGCAACTGCAAGCTTTGGATCTTTGCAGAATTTGCCATTTACAAACACTGCAACGACAAAGAAATGTTAAAAGTTATATCAAAACATTGAAGCTAAACTGAATTTCCTTCAGCTCAGGCATTAACAGAAATCCGAGTACCTACCGCCGTTTTTGATGTCGTTGATAGCGATGCAGAAGTCCTGGAGAGGACTAGGGTCATATGCTGAGGCCAATTTGCAAACAAAAGCCAAGAGGCTGAAAGCAATAAGAATAGATTGAATTCCTTTCATTATGATATACCAGCAGTGCTTAATTGACTTAACTGGTTGTTTTCTATTGGTTTAGAGAAGATGGAGAAACATTGCATGGCAGATAGAGCTAATTTATAGATGGAAACCAAGGATCACTTCATTATTTTTCCATTAGTAGCAGGTAAAGACTGTAATTATTTATGTGATAGAAAAACATTTTTCTTGAAGCAAAACCTGCGTCCTTAGTCAAATAAGAATAATATAAATTCATTGAAGGATTCTCATAATTTAATTTTTCAAGGCAATTCAACTAACATGTATATATCGGGGTCAGGTTAACTGCTACTTTGAATTCGACCAGATGGAAGCTCCAAACTAACTAATGTGGGGAAATTATTTGATATAAATTCTCACGCCTAGGAAGAGGCCGAACATTAATCATACATCAAAAAAAAGATCTTAAGATATATAAACGGTGGCGCTGCACATTCTATCAAACATATCTTTTAGAAAAAGGATAATGTCCCGTGACAAAATATATAATACTTGTTGCAACACCAGTAATTGTATTTCCCAAATCATAAAATTGAGTCATATTGGATACTCACCGTTAGCCAAGGAGTACAAACTCTTCCCCTTCTCATTGCACTTATGTTTCATTATTAAAAAATTAAATTTAAAATTTAAGATTAAAGTTTATAGTATTAGGTATATGGTGTATTTTTTAGAGTTTAGGATTTATATTTTAGGGTTATAACTTAGAATTTGATTTTTAGTGTAATAGCACAAAAAAGACACCGAAAAGAGGCATAGAATTTTTGTCTTTAGCCAAAGAGTAGAAATCGCTTGTTCTTTTTTGGTCCCCTACTTATGCCCCCGTCATTAAAAAATTAAGTTTAGGGTTTATGGTTAAAGTTTAGAGTATTGGGTGTATGTATGTTTTTTAGGGTTTAGGATTTAAATTTTAGGGTTATGACTTAGAATTTGATTTTTAGTGTAATGGCACAAAAAAACCAGAAAGAGGCAGAGAATTTTTGTCCTTAGCTAAAGAGTAGAAATCGCTTGTCCTTTTTCGGTCCCCTACTTATGCTCCTGTCGTTAAAAAATTAAGTTTAGGGTTTATGGTTAAGGTTTAGAGTATTGGGTGTATGTGTGTTTTTAGGGTTTAGGATTTAAATTTTAGGGTAGAATTTGATTTTTAGTGTAATGGCACAAAAAAACCAGAAAGAGGCAGAGAATTTTTGTTCTTAGCCAGAGAGTAGAAATCGCTTGTCCTTTTTTGGTCCCCTACTTATGCCCCTGTCATTAAAAATTAAGTTTAGGGTTTATGGTTAAGGTTTAAGGTTAAGGTTTAGAGTATTGGGTGTATGTGTATTTTTTAGGGTTTAGGTTTTAAATTTTAGGGTTATGACTTATAATTTAATTTTTAGGGTAATGGCAAAAAAAAGACACAAAAAAGAGGCAGAGGATTTTTGTCCTTAGCAAAAGAGTAAAAATCGCTTATCCTTTTTCGGTCCCCTACTTATGCCCAGTCATTAAAAAATTAAGTTTATGGTTTATGGTTAAGGTTTAAGGTTAATGTTTAGAGTATTGGATGTATGTTTATTTTTAGGGTTTAAGATTTAAATTTTAGGGTTATGATTAAAATTTGATTTTTAGTGTAATAGCACAAAAAAGGCACCAGAAAAAGGCATAATATTTTTGTCCTTAGCAAAAGAGAAGAAATCGTCTGTCTTTTTCGGTCCCCTACTTATGCCCCAATCATTAAAAATAGGTTTACGGTATATGGTTAAGGTTTAATGTTATAGTTTAGAGTATTGGGTGTATGTGTATATTTTAGGGTTTAGGATTTAAATTTTTAGGGTTAGAAGTATTGGGTGTATGTGTATATTTTAAGGTTTAGAATTTAAAATTTTAAGGTTAAAATTTAAAATTTGATTTTTTTAGTGCTGGAACACAAAAAGAGACGATAAAAAAGAGTAGAGAATTTTTATCCTTAGCCAAATAGTAAAAACCGTCTGTCCCTTCTATGTGTCCCTACTTATAAACTTGGACAGGTTGAGTGATGCAAGGTGAATTAGTTTCTTCACTACCATCATGAAATACTAGTGAAAAGAAGGTAGCATAATGAGCCAGTCAGCTGGTTGACATTGACTTTTAGCCCTTTAATAAGGTACGTCGAGTGATTACAAGGTTTTTATATTATTTTTAGCCCTTTGATAAGCACTTATACCTTGTAAAAAAATTGTTGAATCTTAGTTTTCAAAAATAAATATTATTATATTTTTTATTGAGACTACTCGTTAGGTTCGTGGTTGACATTAAAGATCATGTTTTTCTGGTGGCATTTAACCTGCATGCTTTGATCACCATATTTTTCATTTGTTACGTGTTTCCATATGCAGATTTTAAATCTTAGCCAGAGATTTATATTGCAGTCAGCTACATATATAGTTGTGGAGTTAAAAGGATTTTATGTAATGAAAGAAAATCAGGATTATTGCCTTGTTCGATGCAAAGCCTGTGTTCGCTAACGTCTTCCTCATTTTTTTACCTTTTCAATTCGTTGGATTTGAGATAACTTAACCGATTAAAAATAGGCAGAAGTACCCTTTTGGTCCTTAGCTTTATCAATTTAATTATTTTAACCCTTAAACTTTTATCCCATACCTTTTTTCAATGGTATTTAAATTTAGATTGGAAAATAGTAATCACAAAAAACAGGCTTTACATAAGCTGAGGTTCAAAAAAGAACCTCTTTTATTGTACATTTCATAGAATATAAAAATTAATGTTACTATAAACAACAAGCGGCGACTTCAAGTACCAACACTGAGACCTTTCACCAATTTCAATCCCATCAGAAATTGGACTGAAGATTCCCCACCAATTTCCCGTCAAGTTTAAAAGCCTTGGCCAGAATACCCGCACTGATGGAAGGGTTTGAGCCGAAGACTGCATTAGCAACGTTGATCACCCCTGGGTTCTGGCTGTTCACACCAGCAAAGGCCACGGCATGGGTGTTCCCAATGTTGTACTGGAAATGAATGAGACCCTCAGGGAATACAAACACGTCTCCAGGGTATAAGACTTTGGTTATCAGACGATTATCAGGGTTCGATGTAACGAAACCAACGTGGAGTGTGCCTTCAACAACCACTAGAATCTCCGAGGCACGAGGGTGGGTGTGAGGAGGGTTGAGCCACCGTTAGGTGCATAGTCAACTCGAGCCATAGATATCCCCAATGTGTGAAGTCGTGGTATTTGTGCAACGTAAACCGGTGTCACGGCTGATCCGACTGAATTCGATGTGTTTTTACGGATATGGAGCCCTGAAAAGGACAAATCCTCTGTTGTGGCAAGCTTTGAGCCTTTGCAGACATTCCCATTGACAGAAACTGGACCAAAGCATGAAATATGTTTGTCAGTACCATCATGTCCGGATATATATATTAGTCACTACAAGAAACATAAAGCATCCTAAGAACATAACGAACATACCAGAACCCTTGGGATCAGCTACACAAAAGTCCTGAAGAGGGCTCGGATCAGAGGCGAAGGCGAAAGGCGAAGCCGTAGCCAAGATGAAAATGACCAGGATGATCTCAAGGCCTTCCATTTTGGTATATGGTAGTTCTGTAACTTGGATTCTCCACAAGTTTCAATTTGTTTTGTAGGTATGAGAAGCTTTGCATGAAAGAATGTACATTTATAGGTTAAAGCCATTGAATTAGTCTATAGTTTTAGCTTACTTTATTTATTTTGTAGGTATGATGCGGCCGGAACTAAAGTTTCTAACCAGTATCGAGTAAGACCGGAATTAAGAATTATTGAAACTAAAATAAAATTAAATGAATCCGAAAACAGGAACTGACCTTTCAGAAGTAAGTAGCAACATTGAGTTGTCAAGTATTCTGACAACAGGATTTGCTACAATCTTCGTTTCTCGATTGCAGCATTTATACATGTCTAAGGGAAACCTCCAACTGTTCTATCCTCTTAGCCAAATCATGCTTCCCACAATTCTTTAAACCAACGGTAACCATATCGAAGCACCTAGAAATCGGTGCCAATCTCAGCTCAGTCATCTCCACCAAATAATTCGCCGCCTCTACAAATCTGCCACCACGCCCACACATTGTTATCAACATTGTATAGACCGGTCTGTTCGGAGAATGACCCTTGATCTTCATCTCACCAAAAAAGCTAAATGCATCATCAAACTGCCCTTTCCTACACAAACCTTTGATTATAGGTGCATACAAACTAGGGAATGGTCTATAACCTTGTTCAATTGAATTATTTAAAAGTATAAAAGCCTCGTCGATTCGACCTACTTTTGAAGCTGCGGGTATCAAAATTTTGAAAGTATTAATATCCGGACAAAACCCCAATTTACAAACACTATGATACATATCGTTGCAGAATTCAACCTCATCGGTTTTTCAAATCGTTTCCACCAATGAATTAAATGTTGCAATGTAAGGCACACCCTTCCTTGGTCATTCTCCTTACCATTTTCTTGGCTGATTCAAGATAACCTGCATTCAACAAACCTTCAATTAACAAATCTCGAGCTCGAACTGGAGGATTAAACCCCTTCTTGCTCATGTCCTCCAAGAAGTCTTGCACCTCTTTCATCTTCCAAGCGGAACGCCAGCCATTCACCAGAATTGCGTATGTCCTCTTATCCGGTACCTCACCTTTCCTGATCATCCTCCGGATTAATGCATATGCTCCATGGAACATCTTCACCTCACAAAGCGCAAAGAGCAGTGAATTGTAAACGCTTACGGTTTGTTTGCAACCTAAATTAGTCCTGTAGAGGACTAGGGTCATATGCCAAGGCCAATGAGCAGGCAAAAACCAAAAGACTGAAAGCAATAAGCATAGATTGAATTCCTTTCATTATGATATACCAGCAGTGCTTAATTGACTTAGCTGGTTGTTTTCTATTGGTTTAGAGAAGATGGAGAAACATTGCATGGCAGATAGAGCTAATTTATAGATGGAAACCAAGGATAACTTCATTATTTTTCAATTAGTAGAAGGTAAAGACTGTACTTATTTATGTGATAGAAAAACATTTTTCTTGAAGCAAAACCTGCGTCCTTAGTCAAATATGAAGAAAATAAATTCATTGAAGGATTCTCATTAGTTAATTTTTTCAAGGTAATTCAACTAATATGTATATATCTAACTGCTGCTGTGAATTCGACCAGATGGAAGGTTCCAAACTAACTAATGTGGGGAAATTATTTGATATAAATATATAATACCTGTTGCAACAACAGTAATTGTGTTTCCCAAATCATAAAATTTAGTCACATTTGATAATTCACTGTTAGGCCAGAGGTTTAGCCGTTTAGGTCACAACTTACCGAATCTATCTTGTTCCTTCTTTTATGACTATTTTTTTGTTGTCTTTCTGATTTTCGCGCTGTTCACCAAATTTTGGTGAGTGAGTATCCTACTGTATAAACAAAGCTTCAAACTCGAGACCTGTTTAAGCGATATCAAACTACTTATCAAGCTGCTTTGGTGGGTGAGTCTCACATTGCATACACAACACCTCAAACTCGATATTTCTTTAAGCGATACCAAACTGGTTACTATCTGGACTAATCCCGTTAGTTTTTTAATACTATAATTAGATATAGTAAATTTGTGTATCCATATCGTGTTTACACATCTTATTGCCTTTTGGTCCTTAACTTTATCAATTTAATTATTTTAACCCTTAAACTTTTATCCCATACCTTTTTTCAATGGTATTTAAATTTGGATTTGAAAATAGCAATCAAAACAAACAGGTTTTACATAAGCTTAGGTTCAAAAGAGAAGCTCTTTTATTTTACATTTCATATAAAATAAAAATTAATGTTACTATAAATAACAAGCGACGACTTCAAGTACCAACACCGAGACCTTTCTCCAATTTCAATACCATCAGAAATTGGACTGAAGATTCTTCACCAATTTCCCGTCGAGATTAAAAGCCTTGGCCAGAATACCCGCACTGCTGGAAGGGTTTGAGCCGAAGACTGCATTAGCGACGGTGTCCACCCCTGGGTTTTGGTTGTTCAGACCAGCAAAGGCCATGGCACGGGTGTTCCCAAAGTTGTACTGGAAATGAATGAGACCCTCAGGGAATACAAACACATCTCCAGGGTATAAGACTTTGGTTATCAGACGATTATCCTGATTCGATGTAACGAAACCGACACGGAGTGTGCCTTCAACAACCACTAGAAGCTCCGAGGCAAAAGGGTGGGTGTGAGGAGGGTTGAGGACACCGTTAGGTGCATAGTCAACTCGAGCCATAGATATCCCCAGTGTGTGAAGTCCTGGTATTTGTGCAACGTTAACCGGTGTCACGGCTGATCCGACTGAATTCGATGTGTTTTTACGGATATGGAGCCCTGAAAAGGACAAATCCTCTGTTGTGGCAAGCTTCGAGCCTTTGCAGACATTCCCATTGACAGAAACTGGACCAAAGCATGAAATATGTTAATACCATCATGTCCGGATATATATTAGTCACCGCAAGAAACATAATGCATCCTAAGAACATAACGAAGTAAAGAACATACCAGAACCCTTGGGGTCAGCTACACAGAAGTCCTGAAGAGGGCTCGAATCAGAGGCGAAGGCAAAAGGCGAAGCCATAGCCAAGATGAAAATGACTAGGATGATCTCAAGGCCTTCCATTTTGGTATATGGTAGTTCTGTAACTTGGATTCTCCACAAGTTTCATTTTGTTTTGTAGGTATGAGAAGCTTTGCATGAAAGAATGTACATTTATAGGTTAAAGCCATTGAATTAGTCTATAGTTTTAGCTTACTTTATTTATTTTGTAGGTATGATGCAGCCGGAACTAAAGTTTCTAACCGGTATCAAGTAAGACCGGAATTAAGAATTACTGAAACTAAATTAAAATTAAATGAATCCGAAAACAGGAACTGACCTTTCAGAAGTCAGTAGCAACATTGAGTTGTCAAGTATTCTGACAACAGGATTTGCTACAATCTTCGTTTCTCGATAGCAGCATTTATACATGTATAAGGGAAACCTCCTACTATAGTGAGCGTTCGATCGAGTCGAATAAATTTTTTTTTGAGTTATTCGAGTTGACGTATCATATTTTACAACTCAAATTTTATTATAAATTTTTTCGATTCGAGTCGAGTTTATAAAACTTGAGTCGAGTCGAGTTTTCGAGTTCCTATACAAATTTAATTGTAATTATTTATTATATTATAGTATAGTTTGATTCTAATTTAAAAGACTTTATCTAATCATAAAAGATATGCATTTATATTTCATCATATTTTTATTTCTTCATATTTTTTTATATTGTTTTATACATATCAGGAAAAATTGAGGAACTTGACTCGAACTTAAAAATTAATTAACTAATTACTAAAAATTTCGAGTTATTCAAGTTATTTGAATTTTTATTTTACAACTCAAACTTTATTTGAAATTATTTCGAGTCGAGTCGAGTTTATATAATTTCGAGTCGAGTCAGAATGAGTCGAGTTTTTTCGCCTCAAATCGAGTTAAAAATTTTAATTTTTTCTAATAGAGTCGAGTTTTACTCACTCTTACCTCTAACTGCTCTATCCTCTTAGCCAAATCATGCTTCCCACAATTCTTTAAACCATCGATAACCATATCGAAGCACCTAGAAATCGGTGCTAATCCCTGCTCAGTCATCTCCGCCAAATAATTCGCCGCCTCTACAAATCTGCCACCAAGCCCACACATCGTTATCAACATTGCATAGACCGGCGTGTTCGGAGAATGACGATCTTCATCTCACCAAAAAAGCTAAATGCATCATCAAACTGCCCTTTCCTACACAAGCCTTTGATTATAGGTGCATACAAACTAGGGAATGGTCTATAACCTTGTTCAATTGAATTATTTAAAAGTATAAAAGCCTCTCGATTCGACCTACTTTTGAAGCTGCAGGTATCAAAATTTTGTAAGTATCAATATCCGGACAAAACCCCAATTTACGAACACTATGGTACATATCAATGCAGAATTCAACCTCCTCGGCTTTACAAATCGTTTTCATCAATGAATTAAATGTTGCAATGTCAGGCACAAACCCTTCCTTGGTCATTCTCCTTACCATTTTCTTGGCTGATTCAAGATAATCTGCATTCAACAAACCTTCAATTAACAAATCTCAACCTCGGAGGATTAAACCCCTTCCTGCTCATGTCCTCCAAGAAGTCTTGGGCCTCTTTCATCTTCCCAGCGGAACACCAACCATTCACCAGAATTGCGTATGTCCTCTTATCCTGTTAGGAATTTGACAAACGACAAAATAACTAAAGCGATAACGACATAGATCAAGACATGCACAAGAGACAATTTAACGCGGTTCAACATAGCCTACCTTTACGGACGAGAAAAATCAATCCACTATCAACGTAGAGAACCCGAAGAGTACAAATACATGATAACCCATGTAATCCCAAAACTCGGTGTATAAATCCTATGATCCAGTAGAACCAAAATATTTTTTCCAACATCCCTACAATATTCATCTCTACAACGTAGGCACAATAATTGTAGAGAACATAAAAGTGGTTACATCTCTCTAGAGTAATTCTCCCTCTCTTGTTCTCTTATTCTCTCATAATTCAAAAGGTTAAATATAGTCTATATTTATAGACCCAAATACTTGGCCACCAAGAAACCTTATTCAATAAGATCTCCTACCTAAAATAGATATTTACTCATTAAAGTAAATATTAATTACCAAGTAATCTTCAACCATGCAACATCTTCACCTCACAAAGCGCAAAGAGCAGTGAATTGTAAACGCTTACGGTTTGTTTGCAACCTAAATTAGTGCTTTTGTTGAAAACTTCGACAGCCTGGTCTATGAGACCGTTCTTCCCATACTCTTCAATGATAAAAGAAAGGGTATCACAAGAAAGGGTAAGGTGAAGCTTTTGCATTTGCCGAATGGTTTTCCACATGGATTCATACTTCCTATGGCGAATGAGGATCTTAATGAGCTCCTCAAATTCGACAGAGGTGGGGGTGTAGTGGGAACGGGCCCATGAGAAGAAGCAAAGAGATTCTTTAGGGGAGTTGGAGCAGGAACGAAGTACGCGGAAGACAAGTTCTGAATTCACAGAAAGGTTCATGAAGTTGAGGGCGCGCTCTGGATGCACTTCACGTCGAACAACGTTGGAAATGTGGTGGATAGCTGCAAAGTAGTCATCTTTTGAAACAGCAGTGGTGGAAACAGAAGCACATTGGAGAGGATTTCCGGCCGTTTGGGTCCTAAGGGAACAGAGAATATTCTGGGATCGACTTCCATGTTTGAGGAGCAGCTGCGCAGACCGGAGCATTTGTGGTCGAATCTACGGTTCAGTAACCTTCATTTCCTCCTCGATACTCATTAATTGACTGAAGCAATCAAGGAAAATATGCTACAATTTAAACCTAAAATGCTGACAACATGGACATGATCGAAAAGGAAGCAACTCAAGATGAATCAAACCAATGGTAAAGAAATAAAACGGAGCACTGAGCTTCAGAAAATGGCATTTCACAGAAACAACTTTCTTATTGAACGTGCAACTTTCTTATTTCACTCACATGTTAATTCAAACTGAGCATATTTTCAAACTTTCAGAAAGAAGGCACAGTAGGTAAGCCATTGAAAAAGAATAATTAAAGAAGAAAAAAAAACAAATAACATAAAACAAAGAGTCCCATAAAATTGCATACATAGTTCAACAAACGGTTATGATTAAAAAATAACATAACCCAGTTTGGGAAAGCAAAGCTCGATACTTGGAAATAACTTTTTCCAAGTAAAGTAAAGAACACAATTTTATCCATTAATAAATTCATCACTTTAACCGCTATATATAAATTCCTATATCAAAGAAGAGATCGAAAATCTTAAAGAATATGGAAAAGAAGCTTCAAGGTAGGGATATGATTTAATCCCTATATTCTAATATGGTAATTTTAGACCTATACTTTCCAAAATTTAAAATTCTATCATGATCCAAATAGTAGCCGTGCGATTTTTTAAGTACAATCTTTCATTAGTTCATGTACTATGCCCAAGTTGTTAGTACTTGAATTATTTTAAATACGTGTAATTTAATTATATTGTCTTTGTGCTTGGTATTTATGACTCTTCACCATCCAAATTATTACACACATAAAAACAAGAGGTAGGTTATAAACCACCCTATGTTTTTTTTATTGCTGTTGGACATGCATTAAGTATAACACTCGCAGTCAAATTCAAATTTGAACAACAATTAATTCATCAGGTAGGACACTACGACTCCAATAAGAAAAACTAGTGAAAATATTATTTTAAACAAGCAAACAAGCTTCTGAGGTTTCGATTTAGCTCTTAAAGTACTTTTTAATCCGATCAGAACCGAGACTGAAGATATTTGACTGTATTCTTGTTCAACTGGAAGGCCTTGACAAGAACATCGGGGTTGATCGGTGGGTTTGAGCCAAAGACTGCATTAGCAATGGTGATACGCCCAAAATTTTGGCTGCTGAGACCAGCAAAGGCAACAGCCTCAGTTTTTCCTATGTTGAACTGAAAATGAATCATACCGATGGGGATAACGAAAATATCTCCGGGGTTTAATATTTTAGTGAAGAGACGGTTGTCCGGGTCCGAGGTAACGAAGCCGGCATAAAGTGTGCCTTGAACAACAAGTAAGATCTCAGATCCTCGAGGGTGACTGTGGGGAGGGTTAACGCCATAAGGTGCATAGTCGATTCGAGCCAGAGATATACCGAGAGTGTTAAGTCCCGGTAATACATCAACATTGACCACAGTGACATTTGATCCATCTGGATTAGATGTGTTCCCTGGCTTGTTTAGGCCTGAAAAGAAGAAATCTTCTGCAACTGCAAGCTTTGGATCTTTGCAGAACTTGCCATTTACAAACACTGCAACGACAAAGAAATGTTAAAAGTTATATCAAAACATTGAAGCTAAACTGAATTTCCTTCAGCTCAGGCATTAACATAAATCCGAGTACCTACCGCCGTTTTTGATGTCATTGATAGCAACGCAGAAGTCCTGGAGAGGACTGGGGTCATATGCCGAGGCCAATGAGCAGGCAAAAACCAAAAGACTGAAAGCAATAAGAATAGATTGAATTCCTTTCATTATGATATACCAGCAGTGCTTAATTGTCTTAACTGGTTGTTTTCTATTGGTTTAGAGAAGATGGAGAAACATTGCATGGCAGATAGAGCTAATTTATAGATGGAAACCAAGGATCACTTCATTATTTTTCCATTAATAGCAGGTAAAGACTGTAATTATTTATGTGATAGAAGAAACATTTTTCTTGAAGCAAAACCTGCGTCCTTACTCAAATATGAAGAAAATAAATTCATTGAAGGATTCTCATAAGCAGGGATTTAAATCTCGGCCGGGGTCGCATTTTTGGTCGCGTCGCGGTTATCACGTTTTCGGATATAACGGTGGCTACTGCGGTCACTGCAGGTGTCGTGGTTGTGAATTTTTTTAAATTTTGCACAATTTATTGTAAAACATACTAATTATAATTATAATTATAAAAACTCAATTTCAATGATTTTTAGAGTACTTTTTTAGCACTTATGAACTTTTATTAATATGAATTTGAAAGTAAAAGTGATTTTGTTTAAAGAATTCTAGATTGTATTGTGATTTTGTTTAGTTTAGTTTGGATAATAAAATAAGATGAATATTTTAAATTAACAATGTGCACCAATAAAAGGACTAAACATGTGAATAAACCTAAACAAAAAATAAAAAATATTAGTATAATAAAAATAATTAATAATATTAATAAATAATAAAAATTAAATAAACATATTATAAAACTAATAATAAACAATAAACATATTATAAAAAAATAAATAATTATAATATTATTAATAAACAATTATACCACATTAAGTATAAGTCTTTATTCTCATTTATTTGATTTTCTTTTCCAATAATTATATTTAATATATACTCTAATTTTATTATTAAGTAAAAAGAAAAGAAAATTAATATAATATTTAAGGACTAGGTTTAACAAAAAATAAATTATTAAGGACTTAATTAAGATAAAATAGAAATTTAAAGGCTTAATCAAGAAGTTTTAAAAGTTTAAGGGATCAATTTGAACACAGGTTAAAGTATTGAGGCTGAACTGAGAACTTTAAAAGTTCAATGTCATTCCATTTGAACAATTATACCACATTAAATATAAGTATTTATTCTCATTTATTTGATTTTCTTTTCCAATAATTATATTTAATATGTACTCTAATTTTATTTAAGTAAAAAGAAAAGAAAATTAGTATAATATTTAAGGACTAGATTTAACAAAAATAAATCATTAAGGACTTAATTGAGATAAAATAGAAATTTAAAGGCTTAATCAAGAAGTTTTAAAAGTTTAAGGGATCAATTTGAATACGGGTTAAAGTATTGAGGCCAAACTGAGAACTTTAAAAAATTTAATGTCATTCCATCTAATTTATCCATTTTCTAGAAATTTAAACCGTATGCTTCTTCTTTTCTCCTCTGGCAGCCGCGTTCTTCTTCTTCTTCTTCCTCCTCCGGCAGCCACACAAATATTCAAAAAATGGGAATATCGACCTGTTATTGTCGCTATTGACCGTTTCATCGTGAAATCGCGACCGCGACGGACCGTTACCGACGTGAATCTGTTATCCACCGTGATGTTCGCCAAAAACGGTTTTGGACTGAGGCGATACCGAGATTTCTCGGCCGAAATCTCGGTTTCGGTCCGATATTTAAAACCCTGCTCATAAGTTAATTTTTTAAAGGCAATTCAACTAATATGTATATATCGGGGTCAGGTTAACTGCTACTTTGAATTCGACCAGATGGAAGGCTCCAAACTAACTAATGTGGGGAAATTATTTGATATAAATTGTCACGCCTAGGAAGAGGCGGGACATTAATCCCACATCCGAAAAAGAGAGAGATCTTATGATATATAAACAGTTGAGACATGTCTTTTATTTTCATAAATGTGGTTCTTGCTTTTTTTATTTTAAAAAATATTGCACTTTTTAGGGTAAAAATAAAGTTAGAGGAAACACACACCACCGTCTTTGAACAGTGTTTTACACTGAAGTCGAATTGTAAGCCTATCATCTTTAACATATTTTAATTAAAAAAAAGATGCATTGTAAAGTCGAATTATATTCCCACCGACTTTCCTTTTACTGTAGCTAATACTATAGATTTAAAAATAAAAACAAAGATACCATATATTTTTGAAAAAAAAATCCCCATACAATATTGGTGCAATTTCCCCATCAAATATCTACTCTAATAAAAAAAGAAATCTTGTGTTCCTTTTACTTGTTTCTCATAACTTTATATATTTTTATCAACTTCGGATATTTTTTATATAATTTAGATTTGTTTGATGATTTATGTCTAGTATTTATGATTATTTTTTAATAATATTATTCTTAAGGTGCGAATATAAAATGGGTAATTATATTATGTATTGATGGTTAAAACAAAAGGTTTCTATAAATACCTTAATTTTAGGGTTTACAGTTTAATGGATTTAAGTTTATTGGCTTTAGAATTTACAGATTATGATTAAACTTAGGATTGACATGTTAAAATCTAAATCCCTAACACATTAACCCTAAAACTTAAACCATAACATCTAAACCTTAAATTCTAACAATAAACCCTAGAATATAAACACAATATCTAAATTCTAAACCCATAAACCATAAACTGAATCTCTAAACCCTAAAATTAAGGCGTTTATGAAAAGTTTTTATTTCCACCGCTAGTGTATGAAATATTTTCTCATATAAAATTCTCTTTGAAAATAAAATATGTCTTGTCATTATATCTTGTATTTGTTGATATTACTAACTTCATATATGATCTTTAAAAAATATTAAAAAGGTAATACTTAGTTATGAAGATCAATGTTAGGTGTAAAAAAGAAAAAAAAGTCAATGTAGATGAATCAATTTAAAGCTTGCAAGAATCATACAATTGAAATTAGTATCCACGAAAATAATTTAAAATTATTGGACTTTACTGAACAAATGGATTTACCGATTGGATAAGTATTTTATTTTGAAAAAAAAAATACTATCATTAATTTTTGGACGAAGTATTTTATTTTGATAAAAAAATACTATCTTTAAAAATAGTATTTTATTTTGAAAAAAAAAATTAGTATCCACGAAAATAATTTTATTTTGCAAGAATCATACGTCTCTCAGTGTCATATAACAATTCCTTTGCCTCGGTCGGTACTCCACTAAGATATCCCAAGAAAGTCTTGATCCCGTTAGCAAACAAGGTCTGGGAGATAGGAACTTCAGGTGTGGCGCCTGATGCTCTGACTACACCCTGAATCAGCTGAAGAATCTGTCTACCAAGAGTCTCATCCATAACTCCAGTCATAGGCACCGGCTCATAAACTGTCGCTCCCTTAATCGGGGTAGTAATGTCAATACTAGAGGCGGGTGGTGGAGCAGTCGAAACTGAAGGACCGCGAGGGGCGGAAGGCTTAGTAAGAGCCGGAGGATCTACCGAGGCAGGAGGATCTATAATCGGATCATCAATCGGGTCAATAAATCTAGCGGTTCGACCTCGCCCACGGGCGGGTCGACGTCCCTTTCTGGTGCTCATATTAGAGGATCTCTACAAGGAATAGAATCTAAGATCAGTTTATAATATTGGAGAATCGAACACAATTAAACATATAATATTTGGTGACATGTCCCCGATTTAAAATACCTTTGTAAAACGTTTTAAACAGTACTCTAAATGGACTCATCCACAGTCCGAGTTTATAAAACCAAAAGCTCTGACACCAACCAAATGTAACCCCCTAGACCGGCCTATGCGGAATGACCGTGTCTAACAGGGCGCATCTCAACTTTAAAACCCAAGTAGAAAACATGTTAGAAAATTTCAAGCATCTAGTTAAGAATATAATAGCATATCTTGCTATGAAGTAATTGAACCAAAGATACATATGATAACATATCAGACAGTAGTTACAAAATAATTTATAGCAAATATAGTAGCAAAATACTTAAACATAAACTTCATACATCACAAATTATGGGCACATGTCACCCTGAGAAACAAAATGGTGGATAGAAACATTACAAACTAGATGGAGTACTGAATGTGTCGATCCTCCAATGTCAAGAACAGGGCAGCCTATCCAAGATATCTGAAAGGAAGAAAAATGGGGGAGTGAGCTAGGGAGCTCAGTGTGTTCCAATAGTGCAAAGCTAAAACATGTACTACAAACAATACAATAAACATTTTTATTTCTAAAAACATATGTATCAAATAGCAGTAAGGTTCATTTTAATTTTCTATCTATCCTCCAACCAAACTCCAGTATACAGTTCCCCAGAACTGCATCTATAGGGGGCGTTAACCCAGGCCCATTGGGCATAAGTGCCAGCCTAAGGGGATACCTTAGGTACGGTAGAAATCATCATTGCCGAAACATAGGAATAAACGGTAAGAAATTATCCTAGCCGAAGCGTAGGAACCTAATACAGTAAGGAATTACCAGCTGGATTAGGGCTGAACCTACGGTAACTTCATACTCTATCCCAAGTACCCAGTAACAGTCCAGACAGAAATTTCAGTAGTCAGTAATAGCAACAATTACAAAAATCAGTAGTAGTTACGGTAAATATATAATAGCAATTATTTTTAGTAACATAGTAACCAGAGAGCATATTGTTCATTCAGGTATTTAGGCTTAAATCTAACAGATAAAAATAATCATGCTCGATATCTGTAAACATGTTAAAATTTTCACAAAAACCAGAGATGACTAGTCAAGTGCACATGATCAGTTCAAACAAAAACATTTAAAACGTTTATATAATACTAGTGGAACACACCTCAAAATGTCAGGTCGGTCGGTCAGATGGTCTACTGAGCACTAGTGTGACGCTCCGATGCTGCACTAAAACCTAATACAAAACGAGTCTTAAATTAATACAGTGGAGATTCTTCACTATTATAATTTACAATGTATTGATGCTTATGGGTCATAACGGGATCACGTTATTGCACGTATCGAAAAGAGTTGGGTTGGGCAGAAGCACGGTTGGGAAAAACTCTAGCACCTTAAACAAATAATACCAAGTGTCAGTCTTTTATTCAACAACTTCGCTTAAATAAATTAACTTAGTAAATATACATGTTCGGGTCCAAACGTCCAATTTGGAGGCTTTCGGGTTAGAATTTGGGGATATCCTGGCAAACAAGGATATCAGGTCTGAAATAGCCTTGCGACTCAAAGCGTTGGCAACAACATTAGCTTTCCCCGGGTGATACTCAATCTCACAAACATAATCCTTAAGAAGCTCAAGCCAACAACGCTACCTCAGATTTAACTCATTCTGGGTAAGGAGATACTTCAAGCTCTTGTGATCTGTATAGATATAGCATTTTTCTACGTAAAGATAGTGCCTCCAAATCTTCAAGGCGTTATCCCCTTCTTAAATATTGCAACACCAGTAATTGTATTTCCCAAATCATAAAATTGAGTCATATTGGATATTCACTGTTATCCAAGAAGTACAAACTCTTCCCCTTTTCATTGCACTTATATTCTATTATTAAAAAATTAAATTTAAAATTTAAGATTAAAGTTAAAAGTATTAGGTATATGGTGTATTTTTTAGGGTTTAGGATTTAAATTTTAGGGTTGTGAGTTAGAATTTGATTTTTAGTGTAATGGAACAAAAAAAGACACCAGAAAGAGGTAAATTTTTGTCCTTAGCCAAAGAGTAGAAATCGCTTGTTCTTTTTCGGTCCCCTACTTATGGCCCCATCATTAAAAAATTAAGTTTAGGGTTTATGGTTAAGGTTTAAGGTTAAGGTTTATAGTATTTGGTGTTTGTGTTTTTTAGGGTTTAAGATTTAAATTTTAGGGTTATGACTTAGAATTTGATTTTTAGTGTAATGGCACAAAAAAGACACCAGAAAGAGGCAGAAAATTTTTGTCCTTAGCCAAAGAGTAAAAATTGCTTGTCCTTTTTCGGTCCCCTACTTATGCCTCCGTTAGTAAAAAAATTAAGTTTGGGGTTTATGGTTAAGGTTTAAGGTTAAGGTTTAGAGTATTGGGTGTATGTGTATTTTTTAGGGTTTAGGATTTAAATTTTAGGGTTATGACTTAGAATTTGATTTTTAGTGTAATGGCACAAAAAAACACCAGAAAGAGGCAGAGAATTTTTGTCCTTAGAGAAAGAGTAAAAATCGTTTGTCCTTTTTCGGTCCCCTACTTATACCCCGTCATTAAAAAATTAAGTTTAGGGTTTATGGTTAAAGTTTAAGGTTAAGTTTAGAGTATTTGGTGTATGTGTATTTTTAGGGTTTAGGATTTAAATTTTAGGGTTATGCTTAGAATTTGATTTTTAGTGTAATGGCACAAAAAAGGCACCAGAAAGAAGCGAGAATATTTTTGTCCTTAGCAAAAGAGTAGAAATCGTCTATCGTTTTTCGGTCTCTTACTTATGCCCCATCATTAGATAATTAGGTTTAGGGTTTATTGTTAAGGTTTAAGGTTAGGGTTTAGAGTATTGGGTGTATGTGTATTTTTTTAAGGTTTAAGATTTAAATTTTAGGGTTATGACTTAGAATTTGATTTTTAGTGTAATGGCACAAAAAAGGCACCAGAAAGAGGCAGAGAATTTTTGTAATGACCCAGGTTTTGGGAACCCGAGCGTCGGTCTAACCTGAGGCATGGGCCTCGCGTTTGGGTCATGTTGTTGGGCCTAAAACTTTGGTGGGCTGGTTTTGGTTTTGGGCTTGAGTTATGGGGTTTTTTAGAGGAGCTTTGTGGTAATTTCATAATTGAAGAAGATGATGAGAATGGGGAGTTATGGTGCTACAATTTTTTGTGGGTTGATGAGGTCATTTTTTCCCCAAAAGTTCTTCCCACCACTTCATCCTCTCTTCATTTGAGTTTGAAAGAAAAGGCACCATCTTTGCTAGTTTTGAGTTGAAATCCCGGATTGGTGTAGAAGGGGGAGTTGTTAAGCAATCAAGGATCTACAATCCAAGGTAAGTTTTGTGGGAAATGGTGGAGGTTGAGGTTTAGTGGAGGTTTTAGGGTGAGAACGGGAATAGTGTTTTTAATCCCATTTCTAGTTGTTGAATCGTCCTTTGAACTTCTTTTAACCTCTCATCAACGTTGTAACTCGTTTACAACACTTCCTTGTAGTTAATGAGGTTGGAGATTGTTTAAAGGCTCAAGGGAAGAAGAAAGGTTGAAGTGAAAGGTTGAGGGCTTTTCTCAGTTGTAAGTCGAGGTTAGTATACTTCTAACTTCTATTTGTTCATGTGCATCATCATTTTGGCATGTGTTGCTTGATATATGGTGTTTTGATACTTTAGAGCTTGAATGATCATCAATGGTGAATATTGTAATGGTTGATGTTTAAGGGTAAAAATGGCTAGAAACTCACTTAAAGACTTCAAATAACGTGTAAGAACGTTTTGGGACTTAACCATGGAGGTTGAAGGAGGGTTTGATACAATCACGAGCTATAGGTTTCGAAATTGAGGCTCCCGTACTGGTACGAAGTGGCTGCGTACTGATACTCCTTCATATCTCAGGGGTCGAATTGTGAGAGGCGTACCGATACACCTCTCCGCGTATCGATACCTCTCGTTAGAGCAGAATTCCAGTGAGGCTTTGGTGTATCGGTACGCTCGGGGCGTATCGGTACCCACTGTTGCATTGCCTAGAAAGGCTTTGCGTACCGGTACGCTAGAGTAGGCGTATCGGTACAGGTAAGGATCGATACAGGACGATCCAGTACCTGTATAGGGTACCGGTACAGAACGTAGCGTATCGGTACGGGGCAAGGGCCAAATTCTTTCGAAGCTAAATGGCGTATCGATACCTAGAGGGGAGTACCGATACTCACCTTAGAGTATCGATACACGCTAGGCAATCTGCCCAAGTTTTTACGTTTTGAGTTCATGGGTTTCATAAATTGTGATAATGGTTCTAATGGGTCCCTTGTGATATAAAATGACTGGTAAAATCGATAATGTATGTTCCTCTTTGCTTATATGAATTAAATGGTTAGTTGAGTATTGAAATGAAAGTAAATTGCTTGGTAAGTGAGTTTTAGGGATCCTTGGTGGATCATTTGTGGTCGTGCTAGGTAAGGACACTTGTTTGGTTATGAGTCATTGTTTGATGGGATTCGAATACCCAGTGAGTGAGTGTTGCAACACATGAAGGTCATCCGATGTGAGATTCAGGGTGATGAACGAAGGCCATCCGATGTGAGATTCTGGGTAATGATATTTACTCGATGTGAGATTCTGACCCCTACTCGATGTGAGATTCTGAACGAAGACTTGATGTGAGATTCCGAGTATACCGCTCGATGCGAGATTCTGAGCAACTCGATGTTAGATTCCGAGCATCGGTGGGTCTCCTAGTGTCTGGTGACATAGGGCCTCACTCATTGTTTGTTTACTTTTATGTTGTTATTGAGATGTTGTTTGTTATAGCATGTGTTTAGGCAGTTATGGTAGCGCCAATGCTTTATCCTATCTTGACATCATATTCATAGCATGCTCTTAATTATGATTCACCTGAAGCATGTTCGAGTGGTCGTGTATCCATTGAGTTTTGTTAGCTCAACGTTCGGAATCGTTGTTTCCGTTCGCAGGTTGATAGATAGTTCGAGTGTAGCGGAGCACCATCGAAGCAAGGATCCAGCATGGGCCTCTTAGTAGAGTACAAGTACTTTGATGTAGTGGGCTATGTATTCATAAGACCCTATGTATTTGTAACTCTGTTTGATTTAACTTGTATGGGTCAAATGTTTTATTACTGTAATTGGAGCTCCATTAACTATTTTGAATGCTTTAAGTAATGATGGATTTAAATGCTTGAGATGTCGCGTTCGGATTCATAAAGCTTAATTTCTTTACTGGCTTTTAAAAGCGAAAAAATTTATGGGAATGGTTTGGGCTTGAGGCCCAATTGCAGCATCCCGATAGAGGGCGTTACATTTGGTATCAGAGCCTAGGTTTAGTCAGTTCTAGGCAGTCCTCGGGGGAGTCTAGTGTGGTAAATAGGTGTCTAACGGATACATGCCCATAAGTCAAAGTCGTACTTGGATTAAGCTAGATTTTCGATGGTGTACTCATGTTGTCTATTTGCGCAGAGTTGAACCATGCCAAGGAGAGCTAGGAATGTTGAAGAAAGTTTGGGTTCCCAGGGTGGAAGCTCCGATGAAGACTATGTGCCGGATGTGGAGGAGTCCGATGGAGGAGCTGGTCATGAAGGCAACTATTTCTCCTACTTGCATCGAGCCCTAGACCAGATTGTGAGGGCGAATCTGAGGCGTTCATCTACCCCTCGAGAAGCACCAGTTGAGAGGGTGCGTAGGCAGGGTGCCACATATTTTCTTGGGTCGGGACAAGATAACCCGGTGAAAGCGGACCAATGGCTTCAAGACACCCGTTGAATTATGAGAAAGATGAGGTTGCGGTCCGAAGATAAGTTATCCTGTGTATTATCTTTGCTCAAGGGAAACGCGAGAGAATGGTGGGAAACCGTAGAGCTAGAATGGCACCCTAGCCGACCTTCTTGGGATGACTTTCTTGATAAGTTCGAGAAGAAGTATGTGGGTGAGGCTCATGTTGACAGGTTGAGAGACCAGTTTACCCACCTTGTGCAAGGGAACCGCACCATTTTTTAGTATGAACAAGAATTTCTGCAGCTGAACAGGTATGCGCCGGAGCTTGTGGAAGGAGATACAAACCTATTTGACAGCTACCCCACCCAAGGTATTTTCTGAGTTGACTACTAGTGCAAAGTCTCTTGAGCAAATGCAAGGTCTGACATATGGTTCTGCTAGTGGAAAATGGGGTCCTAGTGAGAGGCCTCAGAATTTCTCTAACAGCTCACAGTCTCACTCGATGAGGGATAAAAACCGATGGAATTAAAGAAGAGGAGCTTCGAATCAGAGTATGAGGTCAGATCGTAGATTAGAGTCTGCCGGCCGTAGGAGGCCTATATCATCTTCGTCTATGATGAACCCAGATGGTTCTTAGGAGAGTGCAGACGCACCGTCTTAAATCAGTGTGGGTGTAGGCACCGAGGAGAGTGTTGGGGTACAAACTGAGCTTGCTTTGAGTGCGAGTCTCAGGACCACCTTGTGAAAGATTGCTCCGCTGTTACCACAACCATTCCAGTTCAGGCACCGGGGGTTTCTTATCCGGCACTGAGGGACCGAGGATTCTCTAGGGGAGGGTCAAGCCAGGCGACCGGCCACCAAAGTAGAGGCACGTTTCAATCTACGGCGAGGGCACCGACGCGGTAGTATACAGTTAGAGCTCAAGAGGATTGTAAGCCCACCGATGTGATTGCAGGTACATTTTCCTTGTTTTCTGTTCCCATTATTGCATTAGTGGATTCGAGGTCTACCCACTCCTATATCCGTAGTGGGATATCTCAGCGTTGGGACATACAAGCTGAAGACCTAAAAATAAGAGTTCGTGTGTCTAGTCCATTAGGGTTAGACGTGTTAGTAGGCAATGTGTACCGGAGGTGTCTTATCAAAGTTCAAGGTTCGATCTTCCCAGCGGATCTTATGATTTTTCCATTCCAAGAGTTTGACGCAATCCTAGGTATGGATTAGCTTGCTGAGCACGACACTAGTTTGGGTTGTAGGACCAAGATCTTGAAGCTCCGTGTAGCGAATGGATCTAAGTTAATAGTTAAAGGAAAAAGACACCCTTGCATCCCCAACGTAGTATACTTTAGCAGCACAAAGATTAATACAACAAAGCTGTGAGGCTTTTATGGCTCACGTGGTGGATACAAGAGTCTAGAGTCCGACCATTGAGAACCTCAGGACAGTTTGTGAATTTGTAGATGTCTTCCCGGAGAAGCTAGCCGGATTACCACCGGATCGTGAGCTTGAGTTTCGAATTGAGGTAAAGCCCGACACAACACCGGTGTCCATTCCCCCATTACTGGATGGCACCAATAGAAATAAGGGAGTTGAAGAAGCAAATTCAGAAATTGCTAGAGAAAGGTTTCATCCGACCAATAATTTCTCCTTGGGGTGCTCCGGTCTTGTTTGTTAAGAAGAATGATGAGTCAATGAGAATGTGCATTGACTATCGGCAGTTAAATAAGGTAACGGTGAAGAATCGCTATCCTCTTCCCAGAATAGATAATTTGTTTGACCAGTTGCGAGGTACCCGAGTCTTCTCGAAGATAGATTTGAGGTTGGGGTACTATCAGTTGAAAGTGGTGGAAGAAGATGACTAGAAGACCACTTTCATGATGCGGTATAGACACTATGAGTTCTTGATAATGACTTTTGGGCTCACTAATTCTCCAGCAACATTTATGGATTTGATAAACAGAATATTCCAGCCTTATTTGGATCAGTTTGTGGTGGTGTTCATCGATGACATTCTGGTTTATTCACGTTCGGTTGAGGAGCACGACTACCACCTGCGGGTAGTTCTTCAGACGTTGAGAGACATGCACATCTATACAAAGTTCAGTAAATATGAGTTTTGGCTTTCCGAAGTGGCATTTTTGGGCCACATCATGGCGGCGGATGGGATTCACGTTGACCCTCAGAAGATCCAAGTAATAGTAGGGTAGAAACCACCCAGGAATGTCTCGGAGGTCCGCAGCTTTCTTAGACTGGCGAGATATTATCGACGGTTTGTTAAGGGTTTTTCAATCTTAGCTGTCCCGCTGACCAAATTGCTTCAGAAAGGAGTGCCATTTGTGTGGAGTGAGAAAAAACAACAGTGTTTTGAGTATTTGAAGGCCTACCTTACCGAGGCTCCGGTTCTAACGCAACCCGAACTAAGAAAAGATTATGTGGTGTTTAGTGATGCGTCCTTGAATGGCCTTAGCCGTGTTCTTATGCAAGAGGGTAAAGTGGTTGCCTACGCCTCGAGGTAACTTAAACCTCATGAACAGAATTACCCTACCCATGATTTGGAGCTAGCCGCGGTGATCTTTGCCTTGAAGATTTAGAGACACTATCTCTACGAAGAGAAGTGTTACATCTATACGGATCATACGAGTTTAAAGATCTTCTCACCCAGAAAGAGTTGAATTTGAGGCAGCATCGGTGGATCGAGTTGCTCAAGGATTATGACTGTGTTATTGAGTACCATCCAGGCAAGACAAATGTAGTGGCGGATGCCTTGAGTCATAAGTCGATGTCTGATTTGAGAGTTATGTTTGCCCGCTTGAGAATGACCGAGGATGGTGGGCTTTTAGCTGAGCTCAGGGTTGAGCCCACGTTGGTACAAGAAATAAGGAGGAGTCAAGCTCTGGATGAAGATTTAGTGGCTCATATTGAAGCGGTTCAGAGAGGCGAGGCCTCAGATTTTGAAGTACGAGACAGTGGGTACTTGTATTTCAAGGGTAGGTTGTGTGTTCCGGCCTTAGAAGATTTGAGGGATCGTATTTTGCGGGAGGCACACCGTAGTCATTTCATCGTACATCCAGGAAACAACAAGATGTACCAAGATCTTCGACCCTATTATTGGTGGCCGTGAATGAAGAGGGATGTTTCCGAGTTTGTGACGAGATGCTTAGCTTGCCAACAAGTGAAAGCGGAACATCAAGTTCCATCTGGGTTACTACAGTCGATTCATATTCCACAATGGAAGTGAGATCATGTCACCATGGATTTTGTTACGGGTTTGCCGATGACTCAAAGGAAACATGATGCAATATGGGTAATAGTGGATTGTTTGGCCAAGTCTGCTCATTTCTTGCCTGTGCGCATGGATTTCACCTTGGAGCGGTTGGCTCAATTGTACATCAAGGAGATAGTGAGGTTACATGGAGTGCCATCTTCGATCATATCAGATAGAGATCCGCGGTTCACAGCAAGGTTATGGAAGAAGATTCATAGTGCCCTAGACACCAAGCTGCATTTTAGTACGATTTTTCATCCTCGGACTAATGGCCAGTCTGAGGGGGTTATTCAAATTCTCGAGGACATGCTTCGGTGTTGTGCCGTAGATTTTGAAGGAAGTTGGGAAGAACAGCTACCGTTGGTTTAGTTTGCGTACAACAGTTATCAATCAAGCATCAAGATGGCTCATTTTGAAGCCTTGTATGAGCGTAGATGTAGAACACCCCTGTGTTGGACCAAACTTAATGAGAAGAGGATCGTGGGGTCTGATTTGGTTAGACAAACTGAAGAGAAGGTTCGAATCATCAAGGAAAGATTACAAACGGCCTTTGATCGACAAAAGGCTTACGCGGATAAAAGCGCAAGCATATTGAGTATGAGGTTGGTGAAAAGGTGTTCTTGAAGGTATCGCCATGGAAAGGGATAATCCGTTTTAGGCGGAATGGCAAGTTGAGCATAATTCTAGTGAAACTCACTTAATGACTTCAAATAACGTGTAGGAACGTTTTGGGACTTAACCATAGAAGTTGAGGGAGGGTTTGATACAATCCCGAGCTCCAGGTTTTGAAATCGGGGCTCGCGTACCGGTACGAGGTGGATGCATACCGATACTCCTTCATATCTCAGGGGTCGAATTGTTAGAGCATAATTCTAGTGAGGCTTTGGTGTACCGGGGCGTACCGGTACCCACTGTTGCATTGCCTAGAAAGGCTTTGCGTATCGGTACGCTAGAGTAGGCATATCGGTACGGGTAAGGATCTGTACGAGGCGATCCCAGTACCGATATAGGGTACCGGTACAGAATGTAGCGTATCGGTACGGGGCAATGGCTAAATTCTTTCAAAGCTAAATGACGTATCGATACTCAGAATGGAGTATCGATACTTAGAGGGGAGTACCGATACTCACCTTAGAGTATCGATACTCGCTGGGCAATCTGCCCAAGTTTTTACATTTTGAGTTCGGGGGTTTCATAAATTGTGATAATGGTTCTAATGGGCCCTTTATAATATAAAATGACTGGTAAAATCGAGAATGTATGTTCCTCTTTTCTTATATGGATTAAATGGTTAGTTGAGTATTGAAATGAAAGTAAATTGCTTGGTAAGCGATTTTTAGGGATCCTTGGTGGATCATTTGTGGTCGTGCCAGGTAAGGGCACTTGTTTGGTTATGAGTCCTTGTTTGATAGGATCCGGATACCCAGTGAGTGAGTGTTGCAACACATGAAGGCCACCCGATGTGAGATTCCGGGTGATGAACAAAGGCCATCCGATGTGAGATTCCGGGTGATGATATTTGCTCGATGCGAGATTCTGACCCCCGCTCGATGTGAGATTCTGAGCAAAGACTCGATGTAAGATTCTGAGTATACCACTCGATGCGAGATTCCGAGCATGGGGGGTCTCCCAATGTCGGGTGACATTGGGCCTCACTCTTGGTTTGTTTACTTTTATGTTGTTATTGAGATGTTGTTTGTTATAACATGTGTTTAGGCGGTTATGGTAGCGCCAATGCTTTATCCTATCTTGACATCACATTCATAGCATGCTCTTAATTATGATTCACCTGAAGCATGGTCGAGTGGTCGTGTATCCACTGAGCTTTTTTAGCTCAGCGTTCGGAATCGTTGTTTCCGTTCGCAGGTTGATAGATAGTTTGAGTATAGCGGAGCACCATCGAAGCAAGGATCCAGCATGGGCCTCTTGGTAGAGTACAAATACTTAGATGTAGTGGGCTATGTATTCGTAGGACCCTATGTATTTGTAACTCTATTTGATTTAACTTGTATGGGTCAAATGTTTTATTACTGTAATTGGAGCTCCATTAACTATTTTGAATGCTTTAAGTAAATATGGATTTAAATGCTTGAGATGTCGCGTTCGGATTCATAAAGCTTAATTTCTTTACTGGCTTTTAAAACTGGAAAATTTTATGGGAATGGTTCGGGCTTGTGGCCCAATTGCAGCATCCCGGTAGAGGGTGTTACAATTTTTGTCCTTGGCAAAAGAGTAGAAATTGCGTGTCCTTTTTCGGTCTCCTATTTATGCCTTCATTATTAAAAAATAGGTTTAGGGTTTAAGGATAAGATTTAAGGTTAGGATTTAGAGTATTAGGTGTATGTGTATTTTTTAGGGTTTATTATTTAAATTTTAGGGTTAAAACTTAAAATTTGATTTTTTAGTGTTAAAACACAAAAAGAAACACTGAAAAAGAGTAGAGGATTTTTGTCCTTAGTCAAAGAGTAGAAATTGTTTGTCCCTTCTCTGTGTCCCTACTTATAAATTCAGAAACGTTAAGTGATGCAAGGTGAATTAGTTTCTCCGCTACCATTATGAAATATTAGTGAAAAGAAGGTAATATAATGAGCTAGTTAGTTGGTTGACATTGATTTTTAGCCCTTTGATAAAGCACGTTGAGTGATTACAAGGTTTTTATATTGTTTTTTTAGCCCTTTGATAAGGCACTTATACCTTGCAAAAAAGTTGTTGAATCTAAATTTTTTGAATGCTTTATCATATTTTTTATTGAGACTACTCGTTTGGTTCGTGGTTGACATTAAAGACCATGTTTTTTTCTGGTGGCATTTAATTAACCTGCATGCTTTGATCACCATATTTTCATTTGTTACGTGTTTCCATATGCAGATTTTAAATCTTAGCCAGAGATTTATATTGCAGTCAGCTACATATATAGTTGTGGAGTTAAAAGGATTTTATTGTAATGAAAGAAAATCAGGATTATGGCCTTGTTCGATGCAAAGCCTGTGTTCGCTAACGTCTTCCTCATTTTTTTACCTTTTCAATTCGTTGGATTTGAGATAACTTAACCGATTAAAAATAGGCAGAAGTACCCTTTTGGTCCTTAGCTTTATCAATTTAATTATTTTAACCCTTAAACTTTTATCCCATACATTTTTTTCAATAGTATTTAAATTTAGATTGGAAAATAGTAATCACAACAAACAGGCTTTACATAAGCTGAGGTTCAAAAAGAACCTCTTTTATTTTACATTTCATATAAAATAAAAATTAATGTTACTATAAACAACAAGCGGCGACTTCAAGTATCAACACTGAGACCTTTCTCCAATTTCAATCCCATCAGAAATTGGACTGAAGATTCCCCACTAATTTCCCGTCAAGTTTAAATGCCTTGGCCAGAATACCCGCACTGAGGGAAGGGTTCGAGCCGAAGACTGCATTAGCAACGGTGATCACCCCTGGGTTTTGGCTGTTCAGACCAGCAAAGGCCACGGCACTGGCGTTCCCAATGTTGTACTGGAAATGAATGAGACCCTCAGGGAATACAAACACATCTCCAGGGTATAAGACTTTGGTTATCAGACGATCATCCGGGTTCGATGTAACGAAACCGACACAGAGTGTGCCTTCAACAACCCTAGAATCTCCGAGGCACGAGGGTGTGTGTGAGGAGGGCTGAGGCCACCGTTAGGTGCATAGTCAACTCGAGCCATAGATATCCCCAATGTGTGAAGTCCTGGTATTTGTGCAACGTTAACCGGTGTCACAGCTGATCCGACTGAATTCGATGTGTTTTTACGGATATGGAGCCCTGAAAAGGAGAAATCCTCTGCTGTGGCAAGCTTTGAGCCTTTGCAGACATTCCCATTGACAGAAGTCCTGAAGAGGGCTCGGATCAGAGGCGAAGGCGAAAGTCGAAGCCGTAGCCAAGATGAAAATGACTAGGATGATCTCAAGGCCTTCCATTTTGGTATATGGTAGCTCTGTAACTTGGATTCTCCACAAGTTTTCTATTTGTTTCGTAGGTATGAGAAGCTTTGCATGAAAGAATGTACATTTATAGGATGAAGCAATTGAATTAGTCTATAGTTTAAGCTTTATTTATTTTTACCATATTTGACTGTACATAATGATACAAAAGACTCAATTTTTAATTTATTTGTGAATCATTCTTCAGCAGGCCTGCATGAAACAACTAATATAGTCCATCTTCCTTTGCTAAAAACATGACATATTAAAGCATAATAGTATTTTTTAAGTTTTCATTTATGAGATGTTTCTGTCTTTCTTTCTTGCACTTGTTCTCTTGATACGTGGCTCTGGCCGAATTGGAACTGTTTGATTCGAGTGACTCCAACGATATACGAAAATGAAGTTTGATCCTGGTTTTCATCACTCATAAAATATAAGGAACTGTTTGTTCTAAAGGGTCGAGTAGCCAAAGATGTTCATGTAATCCCATCTTGTAGGACAAAAATCTCGTGTTCCTTTTCGGTACCCTTTCTATGCTCCAACATTAAAAAAATTAAATTATAAGCTCTAACCTTAAATCCTAAACCTTAAAAAATTACACCATATCTCCAATTTCATAAACCCTAACCCTAAAATCTAACCTTAAATGTTAACCCTAAACCTTAAACTTAAATTTTTAGTGTGTGAGAATAAATAGGGGCATCAAAAAAGGATAAAAGATTTCTATTACATCTTGTATGAGTTTGAATCCCAGTATTTATCTTGAGAACATAGTACATATATTTAGTCAATGAGTAATTATTCTATGCACAAGCGCTTGAGAAAATTTTATTTACACAAGCGCCTTAGTTTTAGGGTTTAGAGACCCTGTTTAGGGTTTAAATGTTATAGTTTTGAATTTTAGGGGTTGTTGATAGAATTTCGGGTTTAGGGTTAAAATTTAAAGTTTGTAGATTAAAACCTAAATCATTGACCACATTACTCTAAACCCTACTCCTAAATTCTAAACCCCTAAACTAAAATCTTAAACCCTAAAATTAAGTTGCTTGTGAAAACAAAAAAATTTTACCTCCTATATATGGGATAATAATCCTTAATCAGTATATATATCTAAGATGGAAATCGGTTGTTGCTTTGAATCTTCATAGGTTAGGGAGTTTGGTTTCGTCAAAATCTTTTGAAGAAATAAGATTAATCACTGTTATTGTCGATAAAAATTCTAATTTTGGTATAAAAAGTATTATGATCAAATTAAAAACAAACAAATATAAAACCAACCCATCGCTTTTGAAGAAATTAGAGTGCTATTTGGGAGTTTTGTTTTACTGAGTTACTGAGATGCTTCCCTTCGTAAATCGCAATCGCTGGTGTTGTGACCCTGTCGGAGTTTTTATTTCCGTCAATAATCTTCATTGGCTTAATATTTTATTTATACTTAATACAAATTCAAATAACATACGGAGAGCGAGAGAAACAACAAAAATACATGCTATACGTATGAGTTTTTTTTAAAGAAAATATAAAGCCTTGTGAAAAACTTCTTTTTAGTTAATCTAATATCAAGGAAAAGAGTCCCCGAAGAATTTTATTAAGGAAACAATGATTACACAGCAAATCTGTGAGTTAAATACAGATTCAACTAACATAACTAGCACGTTTAGTACATAAAAACTATCTTACGAAACTTATGTGGAGCCCAAAAGAGCTCAACATTTGATTACATTTAGGACGATTTTTCTTTTTAAGTAAAGAAAATAGTAGTTTATTGAACACAAAGAAATGCAGCTTGACTGGCTACAGTACAGACCATATGGATTTTTTTGCTAATGATTAGTTAATAAAGTATGAACTTTTTCTTGGACGAGTTTCCACAAGGCAGCCACATGGTGTTGTTGAGTCAGAGTCGTTCCAATGGCGCATCGAGCATCGAATGACATAAATCCCACCCACCACTGCATGACTCATGAAAGCTCTCCCGCTTGAATTTATGGCCTCCACCAATTTATTCTTCAATTTTCTGCCCTCATCCTCCTCCTCCACCATCGGCTTCAACCTGAAGCAAACCAACGCGAACTTCCTCGGTACTACGATCTCAAACCTCACATCTTCCCCCACAAATTCTTCGAACCGATTAGCCATGGCGATATCGCTTCGAATGTGGTACATCAGGTTAGCTAGACCATGTCTGCGAATCACAATCCAAAGCTTCAAAGCCCTGAATCGACTACTCAATGCGATCTGCCAATCTTTGTAGTCTATCACTGCATTGGATTTGCTTGCCTTGTTTCTAAGATATTCAGGGTCACTTGACAACAAATCGATTAACAACTTTGGTTCCTTAGTCCACAAGCAACAGCAATCCATGTTTGTGAGAAACCATTTATGTGGGTTCATGCTGATGGAGTTAGCAAGCTCCGCTCCATCAAGATAATGGCGGAGCTCAGGGCAAATGCACGCACTTCCTGCATATGCCGCGTCAATGTGAAGCCAAAGCTTGAATTTCAGGGCAGGTTTTCCTAACCCTGCAATAGGATCGACAGCTCCAGTGGGTGTTGTCCCAACGGTTGCACATAAAAACAATGGCACCAAACCTGATTTCATATCATCTTCAATGGCGATACGAACTTTTTCAGGTGACATTGAAAACCCTGTTGAAAACGACGTTTCGATGAACCGGAAATTCGATGGGGGAATGCCCACTAACTTTGCAGCTTTTTGGAAAGTGAAACGTGTTTGATCCGATGCATAACCACCAGTTTGGTTATGTTTTCCCACCCACCGAGCTCTTTCAAAGCTTTGTCTCTAGCGGCAGCCAAAACTCAAACAGCAGCCTCACATGTGCTGCCATGCAAGACTCCACCACCGGTTCCGGCAAACAAAAACGATGATGGAAGCTCAAGTAACTTGCCCATCCAGTCCAACTTAATGGATTCAAGCTCAGTCGCCGCCGGTGATGAAATCCAGTTGAACCCAACGACATTAAAACCCTAGCAAAGCATTTCCCCTACAAAGCCAGCAGTGCTAGCATTTGCTTGGAAGTAGGCGAAGAAGTTTGGGCTTTGCCAATGAGTGAGGCCAGGTAATATGCAATCGTTGACATCTTTGAGTATCTTCAAGTGGTTCCAATAGGGGGCAGACTCAGGCAATCTAGACGACAAATAACCAGGTTCAACGGTGCTTCGAACTGGGTATTTCTCAACATTTTCATAGTAATCGGCAATGAAATCAATCACTGCTTTGGACTCATTTGAGAAACTCATTGGATCAAGGGGAAGGAAGGTTTTTCTTGATGCACTGCCCATTTCTTAGCAAAAATGTAAGTTGGTATGCTGAAGAAAGCAGGCCCGGGGACTATATATAAAAATACTTTGATACACAAGCGATTACACAAGCCTTTTAATTTTAAGGTTTAGGAGTTTAGTGTATAAGATGTGGAATGAAAGGTTTATGGTTAGAATTTAGAGATTAGAATTTAGGGTTTAAGGTTTAGGTTTTAGGGTGCTAAGGTTTGAGATTTAAGTTTTAAATTTTATGGAAGGGTTGTATAATTTTTTTTACACAATTTGTATATCAAAACATAATATATATATATATAGATTTATTAGGTTTTGTAAATGGACACGTCTAAATATGTTTGTGATTTTTTAATATTCTTAGACATTATATATATTTTTAAATAGTTTCAAGATAAATATCGGGATTTAAATTTATACACGATAAAACAACATGAGCATCACATTATGTATTTTAATCATCTTTTCTCTTGTGTTGTATCAATTCATTGAATTTTATTTAGGAATGATACTGAGCTTAAACGAACAAGGCTATGTTCTTATTCGTTTATTTATTTTTGAAACTGTTCATGTTCAATTCATGTATGTTTAAATTTTTAATGTCATGTTAGAACTCGGTTCGTTTATTATTTGGTGTGTTCTGATTCAGTTTATTTAGCGTTCCTGGATACCGTATAGTGTTCCCAGAGACGTTCGTTTCGCGTTCTAAGACACGCTCGTTTAGCGTTTACGGACACACACGTTTAGTATTAGCGAACACGTTCGTTTAAAAGTCAAAAAGAACAATTTTAATAGGACAGAAGGAGAAGTGTTTAAATTTATATTTTATAAAAACAAATTATCTAAAATACTTTTGGTCAATTTAAAAAGTTGGACAAAATAAAGGGTGACAAAGAAAATAACTGTTGAAACATTTTACGATTTTTAATGATTTAAATCTATTTTATAATTTTTACTATTTTTTATCATTTTTAAATATTTTATTATTTTAAACGCTTTTTTATTCTTTGCCCAAATGAACAAAGTAGTTGCATTAGCAGGCCCGTTTATAAGATTTTGGTAGTCTAGTAAACCTAAAATTTGGGTTCTAATAACAAGTATTAGGGAAGTTTGAGTACACAAAAATAAATTAATTTGCTTATAAATTGGTCCCTAATAACAAGTATTGAGAAAAATAAATTTTAAGAGTAGATGAAACAAATTATTTTGCTTGTAAATTGGGACATAACAGGAAGTATTGAAAAAATAAATTTTAAGAGTAGACAAAAATAAACAAATGTAAAACAAGAATTTAGTTTTTCAATTATGGACCCTGAACAGGTGATCCTCCAGTCACATTAATATTGACAAAAAGATAAAATAATTGAAATAAGAACATCTGTAAACCAAAAGAGTTTGGTTATCTTGGTTTTTTCGATACCAATCTTCGAAATAGATCGCTCCTGAACAAATGGTTATGGAGGTATGGGAGCGAACAAGACAAATTATGGAGGAAAGTGATAGATGCGAAATATGGAAATGATCCATTATGCTTACTGCCGAGTTCTAGTCAACGCCGAAAGGGGTCATGGCTTTGGAAAAGCATCACTCGATCCCTAGACAACCCAAAAGATTGCTTCTCCAGCAATATTAGATACGTTATTGGGGATGGAAGTAGAATCGAGTTTTGAGATGATAATGGCAAAAGATTGCATCAGGTGGGTAGTGTCTTCAACAGGGTGTTATTCCCCTAAAGCATACTGTGAACTGATAGCTGCAAACGAGAATGAAGCTGATAGAACTTGGAAATTGGTATGGGCAAAATTGGCTCTGCAAAGGTGGAAGGTTTCGTATGGAGAGCTATCCAAGATAGATTACTCACCAGGTTTGAACTTTCCAAGCGTGGTCTTGACCACCTAAATACTTTATTGTGTCCGCTTTGGGGTAAGGCACAGAAGACTGTGAAACACCTTCTATGTAAGTGTGAGGTTACATGGTCAATATGGCAGAAATGGTGCGGACCATGGAACGTTACATGTGTTGTTCCGGGCAACCTTAAAGATTTCCTAATCTCGTGGCTTAGCTTGCCAACTAAAATGACCCTGAAACCATTGTGGCACCTAGTATTTTTTGGAATTGTGTGGACTGTTTTGGTTGTCTCGCAATGAGACTGTTTTTAATGGAAAATCTTATGATGCTAGTCTGATCTTTGAGCTCTCTCTCTTGAGAATCGGATTCTGGTGTAAGAGAAAATGACCTCAATCCATAGCTTCAATTACCGAGTTCATCAGGAACCCTGCATTTTCGGTTTCAACTCTAAAATCTGAAAGCAGACCTATCGTGGGGTCGTGGATGGTACCATCGGCATGAACGTTAAAATTCAATGTGGATGCGGCGGTCAAATGCAGGTCCGGTAATGCAGGTATCGGTGGAATATTATGTGATCATAAAGGTACAATATTAATTCGATTCTCAAGATCTATTGGTATGTCTGACGAAACAGGAGCAGAATTAGCAGCAATCCTAGAAGCTTGTCAACTATTTAAAGCATCTTGTTGGTCCGACTCGTTTTGTTTGGTTATTGAGACTGATAGCTTGTTATCAGTGGGCTGGATTGGTAATCCCAGTAGTGCCCCGTCAATTTTTAAGGAGATGGCGCAGGAATGTTTCTCATTCTGTTCTCGTTTCTCTTGGAAAATAGTGTTCGAATTTAGAGAAAGAAATTGCGCGGCACATAATTTGGCTCGGGAAGGTATTGATAGACAGTCTCCTTTTCTATGGATAAGAACGTGATATATTCCAATGCCAATGGGGTGCTTTGCAGAGAGGGACCGCGAATGGAAGTTTGAAAAGCTAGTCTGCAGGGGGATTGGTTAATGAAGCTTGGTCGAGTATCTCAGATATGTAGGAAGCTTACAAGTGGAGCTGGGCGTCTATGGTCTTTATGAGGGGGCCTAGGGGCCTTTGTAGAGGAAAATGCGACTAAGTTTTGGCAGTCTGGGACCAGGCTTTGGTGCAATTGTGTGTTCTGCTCTGATCTTTTCCGTGATGAGTTTTGGTATTCTTCGTAATGACATAGATTTGGTATACTCTTTTTTCTCTACATAAAATTAGAGAATAGTGTTGTATGATCTCTTCAAATAAATGGTACAATATCTACTATTCAAAAAAATATTAATTTAATATAATTATTGTTTTTTCCCAATTGATAATTTTTTTAAAAAAAAGTTTGAGCACCAAACATATAGAAAATATATTAAGAAATATTTAAAAAAAAAATTAAGCACAAACCTGCCGCAGTCCAAACTCTACCTACAAAACATCATATAAATTAATGAAAATAAACAAGAAACTAGCAATTTTAAATCAAAAAACTTTTTTTATTATTTAATTGGAAGTATGACTCTAATCTAGGATTATTTGAAAAAATGACCACAAATCGTCCACGTAAGGCGAACTCGCTTTATATAAAACGCGAGTTCGAAACTCGCTTTTTACAAAACGAGAGTCTCGTGTTGAGTAAGTTGATAAAAAAATAATTTATCGTATTTTTTAATATAGAACTTGCTTTCCACAGAACGCAAGTTCGAAATTTACTTTTTGTAGAACGCGAGTTTGCCTTACATGGACTTAGAGGTGGCAAACAGGTCATTCGGTTTGGGTCATTTCGGTTCGGTTCATTTCGGGTCTGACTACATTCGATTTAAATTCGGTTCGGGTCTGGTTCGATTTTAGTTCAGGTCTATGGTGATTTCGGTTCGGGTGTCGGTTGAGACTTCGGTTTGTTGATTTTATGTTCGATTGACTTTGGGTCGGGTCAATATCGGGTTAATAGGAGATCAGTTGGTTTTAGTCGGGTTTTTAGGCGAGTTAAGTTTTTTCACCCTATATATGACTTTATATAGTCTATATATTTGGCTTTTTGGTGTGTTGTGCGACAATTCACATCTCATCTTTATTTATTTATTTTAATATATTTTTATTTTGGGTCGCCTTCGGTTCTGGTTATTTTCGGTCCAGGTAAAATCGATTCGGTTTTATTCAATTCTGTTAAAAATCAATTCGGTTTTATTCAATTTTAGTTCAACTGAAATTCGGTTCGATTTATTTTGAGTTTCGAATTAAATTCGGATCATCATATTTAAGTTAATTTTAGGTCTTGATTTGGATAAATCGATTTAATTTTCAGGTCAAATTTGTGAGGTCTACATGGACTGATAAAGGTTATTTTTCTAAATAATTTTAGATAGGTTATTTTTCTAATTAAATAATAAAAAAGTTATTGATTTAAAATTGCCCCAAAAACTACAATGATTGGCAACGCCGTCATTGACTTTCAATCCTGGCCTAAGTCTAGAGTAGACATCTAGACGACTTTTTCTGGCTTACCGGTAAGCAACTTCATCAACTTATCGGCACTCGCCGACTTTCAGCTGTAGGACAACTTTAGTCGGTATCTTCCAAAGCTTGCTTTGCAGGGCTTTCCGTCCTCCAAATATGATTTTTACTTCAAATTCCAAGGAAATCAGCTTTGGAGATGTAAATTACCGTGCAGCTTTGGAGCCGACGTAATATTTTATATTAGGAAATAAATTTTATAAATTATAGAGGATAAATTTATAAAAAAATAAGAGTAAAAATAAATTTTTAATAAATAAATATATTTTTTAATAAAATTAAATTATTTACAAATTTTAAATTTTCAGGTCCCTTTGATCTATCCCTAAAGGTAAATTAGTTTCACTATTACCATTATGAAATACTCCTAAAAAGAAGGTAATATAATGTGGGATAAACTAATTAGTCTTAAGATGATTATAAGGTAGAATATGTTTCACACTGTTTAATTTTTATTTGAATTTTTTTCAGTCGAGTCAAGTTAAGTCGAGTTATTCGAGTTTTTGTTCAAACTTATTTAATAAATATTTATAATGTTATGATTGTAATTACGGTAGGAGGAATCATTCAAGATCATGAAGATAATTTGTTGGGTACAATCAATCAAAAGTGCCAAGAGAGTGGTGAATTGACTTTTAAAAATTGTGGAAAAAAAGTTAAGGAATAAAAATTGACACAATAATTTTACAGTGATTCGACTCCTAAACCAAATCTTTAACTACTACCTTAGCTTACCACCACTAAAAATTTCTTAAATCCACTAGATTTACTTTTTGAGGATAAAGATATATTCTTACAACACACCTCAAAGCATCCTATGATTGCGACGTGTCTATGTGTTATTTACACATTCGGCTTTAAATTTCTTAATTTGTATGAATTAGTCTTTAAATTTTTTAATTTTTATGAGTTACCCTGAAATTTTGAGATTTTTATAATGTGTGCTCACCTTAGAAAATATTTTAACTTGTGTTCACCCTCAAAAATATTTATGGATCTGCCAGTAAGACTATGAATATAGAGAGAGGGCTCGGATGTGTAAATATTTTAACTTGTGCTCACCCTCAAAAACTATTGGGGTCAATTACACAGAAATCCTGAAGAGGGCTCGGATCAGAGGCAAAGACGAAAGACGAAACCGTAGCCAGGATTAAATTGGCTAGGACGATCTCAAGGCCCTCCTCTTTTTTTTTTGTAATGGTAGCTTTATATATAGTTTAGATTGTTGCGAGTTTCTATTTCTTTCTAAGGTATATCAAAAGCGTTACATGAAAGAATGGCCATTTATAGGTTGAAGCCATTGAAATAATCCATGATTTCAGCTTACTTTATTTGATTGTGAATCATTCTTCAGCAGGCCATTTAGAAGTTGTTTCTGTCATTTTCTTTCATGAACTTGTTCTCTTGGAATATACCTGTACAAATACAAGGGAATGTTTGATGGAGGCTCTTGTATCTCTAATTACAAGACTCGAACTTATATAAGATGAGATAACATGAGCATCATTGACAACTCGACCAATTAATAGATCTCAATCACTAACATCATTTTTAATATAGCATCATTCTATGTTTAAGTATTACATATATAAATAAATATATTTATTTTTAAATGTGTACACGGTTGAATCAAAATCAAAATTTTATATGTACTATTAGATGAAAATCTAAGTTCAAAATGTATAAATACACCAAATTAAAAATTAACCACACATATCCATTTTTCTTAATTAGTGCACTCCATTGATAAACTTTGAGCTTTTTCTTGAATGGGTTTCCACAAGGCATCCGCATGGTGTTGTTGAGTCAGAGTTGCTCCAATGGCGCATCGAATGACATAAATCCCACCCCCCACTGCATGACTCATGAAAGCTCTCCCGCTTGAATTTATGGTCTCCGCCAATTTACTGTTCAATTCTCCGCCTTCATCCTCCTCCACCGCGCCCTTGGGCTTCAACCTGAAGCAAACCAATGCGAACTTTCTCGGCGCCACGATCTCAAACCTCTCGTCTTTCCTCACAAATTCTTCGAATCGTTTAGCCATGGCGATATCGCTTCGAATGTGGTACATCAGGTTAGCTAGACCATGTCGGCGAATCACAATCCAAAGTTTTAAGGCCCTGAATCGTCTACTCAATGCAATCTGCCAATCTTTGTAGTCCACCACCGCTTCCGATTTAGTTGCCGTGTTTTTTAGTATTTCAGGGTCAGTTGACAATGAATCGGTTAACAACTTTGGTTCCTTAATCCACAAGCAACAGCAATCCATGTTTGTGAGAAACCATTTATGTGGGTTCATGCTGATGGAATTAGCAAGCTCCACTCCATCAAGATAATGGCGGAGCTCACGACAAATGCACGCACTTCCCGCATATGCCGCGTCAATGTGAAGCCAGAGCTTGAATTCCGTAGCAATTTTGCCTAACTCTGCAATAGGATCGACAGCTTCGGTAGGTGTTGTCCCAACGGTTGCACATAAAAACAATGGCACCAAACCTGATTTCATATCATCTTCAATGGCGATACGAACTTTTTCAGGTGACATTGAAAACCCTGTCAAAAACGATGTTTCGATGAACCGGAAATTCGACGGGGGAATGCCTACTAATTTTGCAGCCTTTTGGAAAGTGAAATGTGTTTGATCCGATGCATAAACCACCAATTTGGTTATGTTTTCCCACCCACCGAGCTCTTTCAAAGCTTTGTCTCTAGCGGCAGCCAAAACGCAAACAGCAGTATCACAAGTACTGCCATGCAAGACTCCACCACCGTTTCCGGCAAACAAAAACAACGGCGGTAGCAGAAGTAACTTCCCCATCCAGTCCAACACAATGGATTCAAGCTCAGTAGCCGCCGGGGATGAAACCCAATTGAAACAAAACAACATTAAAACCCGAGCAAAGCATTTCTCCAAGAAAGCCAGCAGTGCTAGCGTTTGCTTGGAAGTAGGCGAAGAAGTTTGGACTTTGCCAGTGAGTGAGGCCTGGTATTATACAATCGTTGACATCTTTGAGTATATCTTGGAGTGGTTCAGGGCAATAGGGGGCAGACTCAGGCAATCTAGCCGACAAATAACTAGGTTCAACGGTGCTTCGAACTGGGTATTTCTCAACATTTACATAGTAATCGGCAATGAAATCAATCACTGCTTTGGACTCGTTTGAGAAACTCATTGGATCGAGAGGAAGGAAAGTTTTTCTTGACTCACTGCCCATTTTATCAAAATGTAAAATGCTTTCCAATGGTATGTCGTGGGAAGCGAGTTCAAGAGCGTGTAGCCGGAGAAAGAGGGATTCGGCTTTAAATACAGGAACCTGAACACGGGATATTTAAAAACAAATTATTTGATTTCTTCATTAAATAAATTAATATAAAATATATAAAAGTCAACCCCAACACTATGGATTGAATTCACAGTCAAATGATTTCTTTCGTCTAAAAAAATCACACAAATTATTTTAAATCTTTAAACTTATATTTTAAGTCCAAACTGTTTAATTTTAACAAAATTATAAAATCATATAAGACATAAATGTTCTTATAATTAAATTTATTATTTTTAATAATTTTGATAATTTAATTTTTTTCAAATTTTTTACTTGATAATCTTTTTCAGCTAAAACAATATCCGATTAACTTTTGACACTAATTTAATCAGAAATTTTATAAGTAATGTAAATGTACTTCAGTTCTTTAAAAAATAAATAAAACTGAACTGACGGAAGTTAGATACAATGACAAAATATATTAATTTTATAATTAAATGTTAAATAAAAAATCTGATTGAGGATAGATTATAATAAGATTAGTATATTATATTTTAATAAAACCTCGTAGTTAAATGTGTTTGGAAGATCTTCAGAGAAATCTCCATGATGCACCCCTTGTTTTTATAATTAAATGTTAAATAAAAATAGCTTAATTTTAATAATTATAAATTTTTAATTTATGAAATGACAAATGATCTTAATATAACATGTTCAATTATTATGTAAACCATTCTTCAAAAAAAAGTATTATTTAAACCAACATCCAAAAAAAATCAGCTTTGTGGTTATAAGATGTGTATATTTGAGTATGGTTTCAGTTTTTTGCCGTTGTTACCTTATCCCATTGAATTTTATAATAGTTTTGAAATTAAATAAAAAAACACTTAAAATCTAGTCGGAAAAAATGTATGGCTTGAAATTCAGTTTAGAGCCTGACATTCTTTCTTGTCCCCTCACACATTATCCCAATATGATTGCTCTCATATCGAGTTTTTAGACACGTTATCCCATTGGATTCTAGAATAGTTTTGAAATTAAATAAAAATTAAAAAACCACAAAAAAAATCTATTTGGAAAAAAAAATGTATGTCTTGAAATTCCGTTTAGAGCCTGACATTCTTTCTTGTCCCCTCACACATTATCCCAATATGATTGCTCTCATATCGAGTTTTTAGACACGTTATCCCATTGGATTCTAGAATAGTTTTGAAATTAAATAAAAATTTAAAAACCACACAAAAATCTATTTGGAAAAAAAAAATGTATGTCTTGAAATTCCGTTTAGAGCCTGACATTCTTTCTTGTCCCCTCAATTATCCCAAGATGATTGCTCTCATTTTTAGACACGTTGAAAACATTGTTCACATTTACATTTTTAAGGACGTGTTTCCTCTACGTTAACTTTGACTTAATTCTATTAGTAAAAAAAAAAACTTTGACTTAACTCTGCAAATTATTCAATTTGTCAAATAGTCCCTATATTTTCATTTTAGTAAATTTAATACCTTTGGTTTATGTGTTTGCAAGTGCCGTGCACTATTTAAACGAATTCGTTATTGTTTTATGAAATTATAAAGTAAAATAATGAAATGAATTATAAAAATAGTATTGTATATAAATTCAAATCATTTTAAAAACTTTATTTTTAAAGAATGGTTCATATATCTATTTTTTATAAATTTATGAACTTTTTTAAAAATGATTTCTTTTCCTTACTAAAATTTCAAAATAAAAATTTCATATTAACACACATATACACACTATATATATATATATATATATATATATATATATATATAGGAAAATTTTACAACGTCTTTCAAACACCGCTAAACACCGCTAATGCTGAACACCGCTGAATACCATTAAATTAATTAATAAAAATTAAAAATCTCAAAGACTCAATATACAATTAATAATGATTTAAAACAAAATTTCAATTAAATTATTTTTATATATATTATATTTTTTAATCTTTATTCTCAAATAATTGGACCAAAGACCAACCCCTAAATTAAAAAACCCTAAATTTTTTTTCCTTTGCCATTCCAACAACCGCCGCCGTTAGCCACCGTTCGCCTACGAGATTGCCGCCGCCGTGCCTTCTCCCCTGCTGCAGCCTGGTCGCCGTTCTCCGCCGTTCAAGCAGCAAATCCGGTAGAGTGTAGGCAAGCCAATTCCTGGAGAGAATTCTTCAGAACTCCTCTATCCTCATCTTTTCTCAGATAGAGACCCATCATAATTGTTTAAATCATTATAGTCTCTGAGACCTTCCATTACATTAGATGCTTCTCACATTGAAGCTTGCCTTCTATGTGTCAGTTATAAAAATAATAGTCTTAATCCATCCATCATTCTCAAGTCAATATCAATAAGTTTGGGACGAACAGCCATCTGATCTTTGAAATTTTCTTGTAAACTATTGTTTCTGTCATACCCAATTATTTTTGTAATAGTAGCATAAATAATTCTTCTCATGCTGCTTATTTTGAAACCAGAGTTGGCTTGGAGGATTATGGTGAAATCCACAGCTAGTGCCCCACAACAGCAGGAATCTAAACGAGGATCAGTGTCCCAGTTCATAAAGGAAAGTAAAATGCCAACATCAGATATGACTGATACGCGCAAGGATACAGCTCTGAAAGAGGGTAATGTAAATGGTCGATATAAAAGATGGTCTTCTTCAGTTAAAGACTATTTTAAGTATGAAAAAGATAAACCAGAGCACAGAGGACCCATTAAGGATTCATCTCAGTAAGTAGTTATGGTTGTAGTTGTATATGTTAAATTGAGAATATGGTGGTTGTGTTGAATGTTAGAGGACTGTGTCATCTAATCAAACTATTTTTATGCTAGGTATGAAGAGTATGTGAATAAATTACAAGGACTTGGACAAGGTCCTACAGACCTACAGGTATTTTTCAGACTTCAGAATTCTTTCTCTCATTTATGAGGTTTGGTGGACTTTGTCTTGTGTTTGACTTGTTTGATGAACTAACCTCTTGATATAGGAATGAATTTGAAAAGCTGGGTAAGGATCTTGAATATTCGATAGGTAGGGACAAGGATAAATATTATAAGACCTTGGACCAACTGATGGAGTCTTATAACCAATGTGGAATGGTAAATATTTCTCTCTATTTTCTTTGGTATATCATTTTTCTAATTGACGATGGAATGTTGTAAGACATGGAATCCTCTAGAGGGATTTTGTTTCACTACTCCTGCCTTACATTACATATTAAACTTAAGATTATTATCAAGTTTTAGATATTGATGTGGATTTAAAATCAAGGTTTTGGAATATGACTCTGACCTCATTATCGCCATTTAATTAGTAAGAAGATGATAAATACAGGGAGCAGTCTTTTTCTTATTTTAAGGTGTTTAGAGTTGAACAGAACAGATTGAGGGATAAGATTGTTTGTGAGCTGCAAAATCACTTCATTATTTGATTATCTGTTCCGAAATGTTCCTACTGTCCCGTATTTTACTTTAAAAATTGGAATTTTTTTTGTAGAATTTCTATTCTGATTAAGTGCTGTTTTGATTGGCAGAGACATAAAAGACTGAAGAAAATATTTGTTGTGCTTCATCAAGAACTAAAGGTTATTGCTAGTACCATCATTTAATCTCTCTTACTTTCTTCTCTTACTATTATGATTGGTAACTTGAGAGTTTCTTCCTTTTCCAGAACCTTAAGCAGAGGCTCGTAGAGTACGTCGAGTCACACTCAATAGATTAATAGTGAATTATTCCAAACCAGTCATATAACAGATTGAATCCTCTATTTTCATACCTAAGCTGCAATCGGCTTAGACCTTCCTTCATTGCCTTTCAGGTAGAATGGAACACTTGTAAATGGTTATAGTCGGTCGTTCAAGGTTATTGGAATACATCGCATTCGGGTCACATGGTCCTTGAACGATGGACGGTGTGATGTGCAAATAGGCTGAACCCAAATTGGTTGTGTATAATGTTGTAGAATTTTGGCTTTTGGCCCCCAGTTTTGTTCTAGATTTTTTTGACAGCTTTGTTTAATCTTGCTTGCTACCAACAATCTATTTCTATATGTATACAAATGATTGAAAAGATAAAAAGAGAGAGGATTCTCAATCTGCTTCGACGTGTATACAAATTGGGAGTTTTTCCTCGTTGCAGTCTTGGACGTTCATTCATGTAATTGTTGAAGTTCCATTTTAGAAATTAAGATGGTAAAAAAATTGTACATATTTGAAGAAAAAGAACAAGGGAATGATAGCGTAGAGTTCAATTGTACATGGTTAAACCACTTAGATGGGTAAATTAATCATTTTACTGTAAAATTGTGTAAACTAGTTGAAGATTTATTCAAACCTCTAAAAGGTACACAGATAGATGGATGTTTATCTGTACTGATAAAGATACCAAGAAAATAATGATAGAGGAGTAGCAGAACAAAGTTGGTTGATGTAAGGACCAAATAAGTCAATAATGAATGGTGGTATTAAGCCATTCAAGCAACCTTGGGTGATCATAGGTACTGATTTACAACACGCCAGTCCAATTTTTAGCTTGTTTGTCAATAACACATTGACAATATCTTGAAAACAAGCTTCAATATTGTACAACTGTGACTCACACGACTGAATTTCGGTAGGCTTGGCAGCATGAGCGGAAGGTGTTGCAACAGGTGGAGATCCATGGGTAAGAGGAAAGAATGGAAACCGAGGCAGCGACATCGTTGCATCAGGAAAGTCTGAATGGGATTTGCATGTGAAGGGATCTGGTTCATAATATAATAAACTACCACCAGCTGCTTCCATGGCTGGCCATTGTGTTGCCCACAAGACTGAGCAAGCTAAGAAAATCAGCAATGTATCTAAGAACATCTTCATTTTTTTAGCAAAAAAGATGTCATAAGTATACATTCAGGTGGTTTTATTTTGCAAGCAGGAATCAAATTATGTGAATCAGAAAATGTGTTTAGATTTTATAGTCTGGGGTTTGAGAAATTAGAGTTGCAGTTGGAACTGTCCATGCAATGAAAACTGTTTTACATGAAAATGTTGTGATAGATCATACACTCTTTTCTTTCATAGTTGTTACTCCAGTAATGCTTTGAGTCAGCATAAGTTTTCCCCCAACACTTTTCTTGACAAATATTAATTAGTACTTGAGATTAGACAAAACCATATTGAGCATAGAGTTTGCAAGCAAGATAGAAAATTGAGATGAAACTTAAATAATTTATGGTTGAAAACGTCTCTGCAAAATAAATAAGTTCATGAACACTAAAGAAATATTATGATCTTTAAATATTAGGCAAAATTGTGTAAAATTTATGTTAGAGGTGAAGCTTTAAACATAGACTCAATGATGCAACAGATCCTCTCTACTATAAGTAAAATGTAAAATGAGAGCAAGTTTCTAATCATGAAACTATGGCTCCCACCCACAAGTGTCAAAGCAAAAACAAGTAGGTCAAAATATATGGTAAATGTAAACTGGGAGATGTTATCAACTCCAGTGCCAGCTGTTGCGTGTTTTGAGTGCTACGCAAACGGTGCAAGTATACACGTCACAAGTAATAAAGTGATACGAGTATTGAGTATCGTCTCCACAGGGATTGGTTTGGGCCACTTTGCTTTAGTTATCGCACTGTAAAAGTAAAAACACAATTGATAGTAGGAGTTCTAATTAACGAGTAAACTAAGAGCAATAAACTAAAAGAATAGATGAAATCAAATAAGAGGGAATAGGCTAGGTTATCGTGAGTTAAGGAGTGATGATCGAATGGTTCGTCGTGGTGATTGAGTAGCAGCCGGATTGCCAGGGCAATTCTATTACGATTGCCTAGTCGATTGCCAGGGCAATTTGGTTGCAATTGCCTAGTTGATTGCCAGGGCAATTATGTCGTGTTGCCTGATCGGTTGCCAGGGCAGTTGTCTGATCAGATTGCCTGGGTAATGCTCTCGCGATTGCCTGAGCAATTAAGAATGGGTCGATTGCCTGAGCAATTGAGCATTCACTTCCAAAGTTCGGCGAAGCGTTCTTCAATGATTATTCGTTATCCCTAACTCGAAATACTGTTAATTGCACACGTCTTGATAATACATCCTTGCGTGAATCAAGGGTGAACAACAACCAATCTTGCGCTCCTCTTAGCCGTTGAAATTCGTAACTTATCCCTAAGCCGAATTAGTCTTCACCAACTTCCGTTTGTATGAAAACCATGCTCATTCGTTTCTTGAATCTAACTCTCCCGATATTAGATAAATGTATGATTGAATTCCGAGATTCTCTCCCCATTCGCTCGCAACCAATGTTAAAAACCAAGAATGAACAAACTTTAAAAATTGAATTGCAACTCAAAAACCTAAACAAAATCCAAAAGATTTCACAACCACAAAAACACAATAACCTCAACCAATCAAGTTAGTTCATTGTTGAGTTCAAAAGATATACAAAGAATAATCCCCAAATCATGAATCTAATCGAAGCAAAGAAGAAGAAGAATAAGAAGAAATTGATCAGCCCTCTTTGGAAACTCTCATCTTCAATCGAACTTTCCCCCTTGCCCTTCTCAATCGAACTATCCCTCCAAGCTTCTCAATCAAACTCTCTCCCCCCTTTTACTCTCTTTGAGTTTGACGGATTGGTCTCCTTTAAATAGGAGATGGCTAGGTCAAAGTCCTTCTTAAGGAGGAAGTTAAGTTAGAATTAAATACTTTAAAAGAATATAATTCTTTATTATATTTAAATTCCTTCTAGATCTTCTCCTATCTTTTTGGGATTTAATTTCTCTTTGACCTCTTCATGGAAATCAAACTCCTTTGGGATTTAACTTTGCTCCACGTCATCTTGGGCTTATCTAGTCATCAATTTCGACTGCCATATCATCTTATCCCTTATCGACAATTGCCCTGGCAACTGCGTCGGCATCTCCTTCATGCATTGCCACGCAAGCGCGTCGGCATCTCCTTCATGCACACGCCACGGCAATCTGGTTCTAGCCTTGCTTTGGCAACTGATTCTGCACACACAAAAACACACCAAAGCAGTATCTTTTTCCACAAAAATCACCAAGTTATGTAATCAAGCTCAACGGTGGAAAGAAACATGAATTAATGCATGAATGACTAATTATGCAAGTAATATGAGCCTAAGTCTAACAATAATATGAGTAAAAAGGTAATAAAAATAGTACTTTTGAACACTTAACATCAGCAATGGCTCCATCAAAGTATTCAATTTCAATAAGGAGTTTCAATAAGGAGAAACTTTCTCTTAGGCAGATCTCTTTGAAGAGGGGATGAATCTGAATTCTCAGCCATATAGTGCTCAAGCATTAGGCAGATCTCTTTGAAGAGGGGATGAATCTGAATTCTCAGCCATATAGTGCTCAAGCATATCTTCATCATCGTCAGCAGTAAAACAAAGTGATCAGATAGTTTCTTTTATCTAATTTGCTAGCACTTCAATATCAGAATTATGCAAGCATCAAATATCAATCAACAAAATGTTCATGGCACAATCAAGTACTAAATAGTCTGGTCTACCAAGAGAGGGACTCACCTTCAAAATCATCATCATCCATATCAATATCTTCATCGTCTTCCTCCTCATATTCTTCTTTGATGGCAACTGCACCTTTCTGCAGAAGATAAATTCACTTGAGTCATGATTGCTTGCCACCATTCATCCGGTTAAATCTTAGTATGAATAGTGTTAAATAGACTTCTCATCTCGCATATATATTATATATTTTACTGCTAACATAAATTTGTTGAGTCTCATTTTCTTTTTTCCCTTTTTTTGCATATTCTAATTTCAGAATCAACCTAAGTGAAAGCTATGACTCATTCGTAGAAACAATAGCAGTTTCACAATACTGTTAATGATTACATTCCATTCTTAAAATGGTGGAAATATATGTTAGAGAAAGAAATATCAAACAATGAGTACAAAAACTGTAAGTAGACAATCTGAATCTAACTTAATCATTTGAGATTATTAACCAATATAAAGGAAACGATAATGTGCTTTTTTTCAAAGGAGAAATGCATGGTGACAATGATATACATTTCATGTTTCCACAAAGTTATAAAGGGAAAATATTAAAAAGTATAATTATCGCACTAGCTCTTCCACTTTCAAACCAATGTCTGCCTGTGAGCTTCTTCTCTTTGGGTGCCGTGAGAGCAGACTCGGGCATTAACCTGAAAATTGAAGCATATAGAATTAGTTGTGACATAACAAACCAAGAAAACTCTCCATGAGCTTAACCAGAAGAGAGGAAATTGGCACAGGATTATTTCCTGGTCCAGGCTATGTTGTTGCCTCTATTAGCATTTTAACTATACGTATCATACACCTAAAGGCTCAAAGGTAGTGCAATTATGAGGCATTATCCTCCACATTTAAGGGAAACCCCAGAAAAAGGTGAAATATGGCTAAACATGCATCATATACCCATGCATGCCATTCAACCCAAGCTTAAGTGTTTATTAAAAAAAACAAGTTTAAGTAATGCGGTTCAAGACAATATCATAGGCTCATACCAGACTATAAGTAAACTCTCCCATTCAAGTACCTTATGCTTAATTACACATAAAGCAAAGTTTACTCATATAGAAAACATCTCCAGGATTTTGTTTCTTATTTTTAATGAAGATCTCCATGATATGAATTGCGTTACAAAGTGCAGAACAAGAACAGAACCCATGATATGAATTGATATTAATACAACAAAATCTTAATGAGAACATCAAGTACACATACTAGCAAGGAAGACATGTATCATTTAAGTCCATAATGTGAAACTTTTACAGTAACAATTACAAGTACAATGAATTTTAGCACGTTTAGCAGTACTAAACTTTCAGATTTGAGAACAAAAACCTAAGGAAAAAGTAACGTGCCTGTCAAAATCCACATACGTACAAAAAGCATACAGCTATCAAACTTACTTGGTTCGCTCTAGTGCCAACTCCGCCTCAAACCTTTCTCTCCATGCTGAAAATGTATCAGCAGTAACAGGTTCTTCATGAGGAACAATTACCTGTAAGGAAAAGGTATGGCCATATAGTTCCATTTGCATAAACACTAATATCTGAAATTAAGAGAAAACCTAGTGCTCTCAAACTAGAACATTATCCTGATTTGCTGCGCGAACGGCGGTCAGGCTGCAGCAGGGACTGAGGCACGGAGGCGACAATCTTGCCCGTGGATAGTGGCTAACGACGGTGGCTACTGGGATGGCAAAGGAAAAAGATTTAGGGTTTTTTTAATTTAGGGTTGATATTTCATTTAATTATTTGAAAATAAAGATTAAAAATGTAATATATATAAAAAAATAATTTAAATTTAAATTTTATTTTAAATAATTATTAATTGTATGTTGAGTGCTTGAAATTTTAGTCTTTATTAATTAATTTAATGGTATTCAACGGTGTTCAGCGTTAGTGCTGTTTAGCGATGTTAGACGCACGTGGTAGACTCGTCCATATATATATATTAACTAAGCACCAGCTCTTGGGAAAATACTAAAATATTTTTGTAGATGTTAATTAATATTATAATAGATATTTTCTAAAAAATATATAGTAAGAGTATTTTTATTTTTTTATATAATCTTTAAATAAAATAAAAATTATTATTTTAGATAGTGAACACAAGTCGAATGAATGCAAATATAAATCTCTTACCTCGCGATCTACAATTATTTGTTGAAATAGTTTTTATAAATATTTTTATATTTAATATTTTGGAATTAAATGTAAATATAAAAATAAATTTATAAATAAATAACATTGACCTCATATTCAACCTATATGTAGGGGTGGGCAAAACTGGACTCGATTCGAAAAACCGAATTATTCGACTTAACTCGAGGCGAAAAACAAGCTCGTTTTGACTTGACTCGTAATTTCATAAACTCGACTCGACTAAAAAAAATTCAAATAAAGTTTGAGTTATGAAATGGAAATTCGAATAACTCAAAAATTTTAGTAATTAGTTGATCAGTTTTCATATTCGAGTCGAGTCTGTCAATTCTGCATGATATATTATGTATATCACATGTGAAAATATAAAAAAAATATGTATATCGTATATGCATATAGAAAGCTGTTGAAATTAGAATCAATATGTATTATAATATTATAGATAATTACAATTAAATTTGTACAGAAACTCTAAAACTCGACTCGAAAAAAAAATCAAATAAAGTTTGAATTGTAAAATAGGACTTGCGAACTCGAATAACTCGAAATTTTTTGACTCAACTCAACTCGATCGAACACCCAGCCCTATCTATATGGGTGAGCTCTGCCATGCAGATAACTTGACTACTTGAGTTCAGCGTGTATACTCCTGCTGACAATTTCACACCAAGGACGGATGCAGGGGCGGAACTTGATGATAGATTTTGGGGGCTAACTTAAAACTTTAAAAATGTAGAGGTTTAAATTAAATTTTTTTAAAATTTTGAAGAGTTCAGTTTACATTTTTTCAAAAACATTGGGGTCTAACTAAAATTTTGAGATTTTTAATGAGAACTTTTAAAAAATTATGAGAGGAATTTAATTAAGAACATTAAAAAATTTTAAAACTTGATTTGAATTTTTTAAAATTTTGGGGGGAAAATTAAATATTTTGAAAATCTTAAGGGTATAAATTATAATTTTTCAAATTTTAGGGGCATGGCCCCACAAATTCTCATTGTCTTATGCTCTGGGCAGATGCAGAACTTTATGTTAAAGAACGAATTTATAAAAGTTTAAGGGGGTAAAAATAAATTTTTAATAAAAAATACATTAAAAAATCTTAAAAAATATATAAATCTTTAAGTGAATTTCAAATTTTTAAGGGGTTATCACCAACTTCAGTCCCCTCTAGGTGGTTTGACAGTTTGACATGAACCGTCCACCACTATCAATCTATCATTGGAAAGAAACATTGTACTTTTCTGATTTCAGCCCGTTGGGGTAGAACTTCAGCCTTGACCTTTCACAAGGCACAGAAACTCATGTGGTCCACTTTTTTTTATTCAGCCTTGATCAAGCTTCCATTATCGTCCAGTGGTTAGGATATCTGGCTTTCACCCAGGAGACCCGGATTCAATTCCCGGCAATGGAAACTAGCTTTTTTTTATTCTTTTCCCCCGCTGTTTGTTTTTTCTAGATTTGGAATAATAACATAACCATACACAAACTTCAGGAAAATATGCAATGTGGTACATGGATTTTTGTTTTATACAATTATATATAAAGTTTTGATTTGATTCACTTTTTACAACCACTAAAATTGTTTTTGATTACATGCATAAATAAATATATTTATTTAATTTGAAAATAAATATATGTATTTATTTTTAAATTGTACAATTGAATCAAAATCAAATTTTCATGTGTACTATACACCAAATCAAAATCCATGTATCAAATTACACTTTTAAGTAAAATTCATATATGATTTTAATATTGTCCCTTTTAAAAGAATAACCATATATAATTTTAACCAAATACTTGGACCGAATGTAATAAAACCAAACCAAAAACTATGGTTAATATCATATAATTTTAGGCACACTTTTTCCTATTCAATCTTTTAAACCCCAATTTTTTTAGGCGTCCGAAACTAAACTAGCCGTTATTTGGTTTGAGCGTTGCACTTTTACGGTATACAAAACAAAATACCCTTCATCTTATATGCAATTGAGTGGCTGAAAATGCAAAGCGTTTCCAAATCAAACTTCTGAAAATACACACATTTCCCTCCCACTTTCATTTGATGAACAGCTAACTCCTTTCTTGGATTTGTAAAGATCAACTTAAGGTTTGAGAACGAAGTTCATCAACAATCCACCAATACTGTTTGCTTTGAACCATGAAATATCTCACTCGCATCTTCGGAGCCATGAAATTGTATGCTTTGAACTTGGAACATTAATCAGTGTCCCCCAACTCTTATTTTGATTATATAAATAATGGGGTTTAAGTTCATTGGGACTTAAGTTCTTTGTTACTGAGAAACAGTGCAAAGAGCTTCAAGCATATATCAATCAAAATGGGATTCTTGGGTCCTCATCAGCAGCTGGCGTTCATATTTGGTGTCTTGGGTATTCTCACTAATCTTGTCCTATCAAATGTTCGATTAGTTTTTATGTTAATCGGAATCGAGACAAGTGTTGGATACGCGTATGTTTGTACTGTCGTAAATCAAAACCTCTGATCATTTTTGGTTTGAAATTTCAGGTAGCATTGTTTCATTCCTGGTGTACTTGGCACCAGTGTAAGAGCCTTTCTTATACCTATTTGGTAATGAAATCAATGGCACATTGCTGATAAATCTGTCTCATTTCGCTCTCTTTATCAGGCAAACCTTTTATAAGATTTACAAGAAGAAAACTGCTGAAGGATACCAATCAATCCCTTACATGCTTGCACTTTCCAGTGCAATGATGTTATTGTACTATGGTAGGCTTAAGACTAACGCGAACCTCATCCTCGGCACCAGCAGCTTCGGATGTACCATCGAAATTATCTATCTTGTGTTGTACATTATATATGCACCAAAGAGGGATAAGGTACCGTTTGTTAACTCAACTCAACTTGATTGAACTCGGAAGTTTTGAGACGGGAGCTTTTTATTTATTTGGAATTTGCAGGTCTTTACAGTGAAATGGATAATATTATTCAACCTTGGAGGCTATTGTTTGATAATGGTAGTCACCAATTTGTTTACACGAAGGTCCAAACGAGTGGTTGTCATGGGATGGATTTGTGCTGTTTACAGTGTTGCAGTCTATGCTTCTCCTTTAAGCATCATGGTTTGTTTACTACAACAGTTGCTTTCTTTGTTTATCAATCTGATAAAACCGACCTCAACCTAACCCTCGAAAATTTTAATAAGAGAAAACTCAACCGGCCCTATTTCCAAGCTCAATTTTTCAACAAAAAAATTGTCATTACAAGATTAAGGTCAAAGCCAACTGTTTCGAATCATTTTTCCCACCTGATAAAGGCAATTTCTTGATTTCTTCGATGATCTTATTCTTGTCCTCAACAAAGCATCACCATTTTTGCTGCAGAAACATGTCATAAGGACTAGAAAAGTTTTTTTTTGGAATACATGCCCTTTCCCCAAACATTTATAGTTCTTAAACCATAATTTGTTGTAATAAAAAACTGTGTTTTTGTGTTTTCAGTTGCCAAATCTGTTGGGATTTCTGCTTGGAATGACTCAAATGATCATCTATGTGAAATACAAGAATGTAAACAAGGGTGTTGAGAAACATAATTTGTTGTAATAAAAATCTATTTAGAACTTCATAACATTGACATTAAAAAACTGTTTTTTTTTTTTTTTTTTTTTGAGAAACCAGTTGAATCAAATCTGATTAAGGCATGATTTCTGCTTGGAATGACTCAAATGATCATCTATGTGAAATACAAGAATGCAAACAAGGGTGTTGAGATAACAGAAAAGATGCAAAAAGTAGATATGGAGAGCTCAGTGGGGGATTTAAAACCAAGTTTTGCAGATCATGAACAAGAAATCAACGAAATTACAATCGTTATTTCCGAGAAACCAGTTGAATCAGACGAGATTAAGGCATGATTTTGCTTAAATAGTATAATCTTCCATTGAACTTTATGGATCTCAGTCCCATAGTAAAGACTGCATCCTATTGCATACTCCAGATCATGCATTTTTCTAAATAAAATAAAAGCAGAAGGAATAACAGGACATTAAATCCTCTGTAAAAACATCCTAATCAAGAACTACTAAAGCTAGTAGCAATTGGGATGACAATCACAAGAACAATCAGCAACAAAAGAATGATACCAATGCACATACACTTCCTGCTGCTCCTTTGGTACTGTTTTGCAGTGTTCAGCTCTTTAGAACCATCTTTCACATAATGGCTAGCATTAATCACATGATGCTCAATGTCATCCATTTGTTCCCCTTGTGCCTCGACCATCACCGCCATATCCAAAAACACCTGGTGCAGTTCCAGCAAGCTCTTCTCAATCTCTTTAGCCGCATGGTGCCTGTCCTGAATCTCGACCACTGTTTCCAACACTTTCCCTCAACCGTGCTCTTGTATCGCCCGTGTTAAGAATCCTTCACCACCATTGCCGTCCGAAATTATCTTCTCGATGATTTCCTCATCCGGGTTTTCACCTGTCACTGTGAAATACCTTCTCCCCACTGTTTCCTTGTACTCGGTCATCATCTTCTGCCTCAAACCTTGGAAATCCATCATCAGCTCCTTCAACTTGTTGCGCAACCCATTGGTTACTGCAATCCTAGTCCTGTAAGCTAATGTGCCTTCTTTGCAGCCCGAAAGGCGCTTGTTAGCTGCATTGGCTCTATCCATTTCTTCGAGATGCGCCTTGATAGTCCTGGCTTTCTTTTGCACGGTGACGATATCGTTGTTGATCTTGTTCCGTAAGGCCTTTAAAGATTCCTGTTTGTGAAGGGATTTGCTCTCTTCGTTGGACTCTTGGAGTTTGCCTAAAAGTTCAACGATTACTGCCATTTCTTGCTTCACTTTCTCTGCTTCTTCAAGGAATAGGTCAAGGTTTTGGTCCATGGTGTTTGCGTTGGAAGACATTTCGAGATCATAGTCCGGTCCAGCCTCGAGATCTTTCATCGCCTCTTTCTTGAGGTCTACGTAGCTCATAAACGATTTGGTCATCAGATCATTCATTCAGAAAAATGCATGAAAATGATTCCAAAAATGTCATATCTAACTATTTAACTAAAAAGCTCTAGAGAAACAGAACAATGTTCACCAATTGAAAGTTAGCATCACACAACAAAAGTTTCCAAATCAAATCATTTACAAAATTCTTTAAAAATATAAATGAACTGATGAAATGGGTTTTCTCAAAATCAATAAACAAAAAGGGTTGGGCTCTCATTAACTAAATTCTTTGAAAATATTTATGAACTGATGAAATGGGTTTTCTCAAAATCAAGAAAAAAAAAAAGGGTAAGGTTCAAATTAACTAAATTCTTTACAAAAAAATTATCAACTGATGAAATGGGTGTTTCCCGTACCTTGAATGTTGCAGTTGTGATGCTCTATTCTGGAATTAGCCGATGGAAAGAAAGAGAAAGAAGAAAGAATTTGATTAATGGGACTTAGGTAGTGTTTGAATTGGAAAGAAACTGAAGATGAAAAATGGAAAGAAATTAAAACCTGAGATCTCAGATGTTTGAATTTGATTGCGAGCTGAGAGATAGCACTTAAAAGAAATTGGAATATCTCTTTAAGAAAAGGGGAAGAAAAAAAAATGTAGCCTTATAGATCTAAGCTCCGATATTTCAACGGCTATATTTTAGATGCCTGTTGTGTTAATTTTTCCGTTTCAAATTGGGGCTAAGGTTAAATTGAATAGAACCTCTAATTTTTAGCAACTTATTTATGACTCTACACTAAAATTAAGTTTAGAGTTTAAAATTAAGGCTTATGGTTAAGGTTAAAAAATTAGGAATATGGTGTATTTTTTTAAAGTGTAGATTTTAGGACTTATAATTTAGGGCTATGACTTATAATTTAATTTTTAGTGTGTTTTAGTGTTGCGACATATAAAGGGCACCGAAAAAGGACAAAAAATTATTGTTCGATTAAATTAATGTGATGAAATTATTAGTTTGATTTTATTTTGATTATTGAATTTAAAATTTTTCTAATCACATTATCAAACATAGTTTAGTTTTACTTTAAAATAACATAATTTAGTTTTAATCAAATTGTTGACCATTAATTTTAAATAAAATTGTTAATGTAGTAGTTAAGTAAATTTGTAGATTGCATTTGTCTTTGTTATTTATACATTTTATCAGTTTGTTATATATTTTTATTATTTATAAATTTTATCAATTTGACATTAGATTCAATTAAACATACTTTAATAAATTTAATTTTTAAAATTAATTTAACAGATTCGATTTTAATATCCGATTGTATGAATAATACTTGGGCTCGTTTAATATTACTTTTGAAAAGTGATTTGAGATTAAAAATATTTTTGAAACAATAAGCAATATTAAACAAATAACTTTTAAATAAAAAAACCAACAAGTGTTTGATGCAATAGCATGACGTATTGTGTTCCCAATAGGAGGACAAAGGGTTGAACCTTAAAAAAACTATTGTTCGGTAAGAGAAGCACAAATCCCAACATAAACCATAAAATAAACATATAATTTACTAAAAAAAAATTTAGATGAAAAGTTGCGCTTTCAAACATAAAAGTTAAAATTTTCATTTTTTACATTTATAATATTTTTGAAGCCAAAACTACAATTTAACATACAATTGTTATCGCATTGTGTGCTTATTTTACTATTTATAGTTATAGTTTTTTTTTATCAATATGTAATTATAATTACTAAATTATTCATGAGCGAATTTTGTACCTTATCATGTCCATTTTTTAAGAAATATATTTTAAATTTTATTATTTTCATAAAACAGATACAGTCAATATTATTTTTGATAAAAAATAATTTTATATTTTTATAATAATTTAAATTGATATATTTTATATATTATATTAATAAAGAATTTAAATATCTTATGAAGGTATATTTTTAGCTTATATAATTGTATTTTATATGATGATTTATCTTCTCATAAATCCATTTTAATCGCAATGTTAAACATTTAAATTTTAAATTAAAATTTTTAAAATATTTTATGATACATGTTTAGAGTTCGTAGTTCTACCTCTTTTAAAATTTAAGTCCGATTTTTTTAAGTACAATGTGCCTTGACATTTTAAAAAAGAAAGGCTTGAATAAAAAATAAGTGTCCAAAGTATTATTTTTTTAACTTTAAGTGGATAAAGTATTTTTTGCTAAAATATGTGCCTAAAGTTTACACCATTGCAATTTTAGGTGCCTAAAGTTTACACAGTTAAAATTTTAGGTGTTCGACCGTTAAAGGGATGTTAAAAAATTTATTAACCAATCAATGCTTGACACGTGTCATGTTTATTTTATTTTTTAAAAAATAAAAAAACTTAAAACAATTCTTTTACAAAAAAATTAATTTTCAGAAAATTCTAAAAATTTATAATTTTTACAAAATAGTCTCTAAATCTCTAAAATTTTCCAAACCCAAACTCTCAAATCGTCGCCGCTCCCGTCGTCGATCGTCTTCCCTGAACACACCCATTTGATCGTTGCACCTAGGCAGCCTTTTTTTCTAACACGGCATCGTCTAAAACGTCGAACGGCGTGCCAACTGAACGTCAAACATGAAATCAACATTTGACTGTTACGCAATTCGACGTTTTCGACAACGCCGTGTTGAGGGAAACGACCGCCAAAATTTGACGACTAATGGAGTGTGCTCAAGAACGACGATCAGTGGTAGGAGCGACAACAATTCGGGGGTTTGGGTTTAAGAGATTTTAGGGATTTAGAGACTGTTTTTGTAAAAATTAAAATTTTTTAAAAAATGAAAATTTTGTGTTTGTTCTTCAAAATATTTAAAAAAAATCAAATTAGTGTCACGTGTCAAACATTGATTAGTTTATAAATTTTTCTAACACCTTTTAATGATTAAGCATCTAAAATTGTAATGATTTAAATTTTAAGCACTTATTTTTAACAAAAAAAATACGTTAAGTACTTAAAATTTAAAAGATATATATTTTTGGGCACTTATTTTTTATTTAAGCCATAAAGAAAATAAGGTTAAACTAACTATTAACTACCAGATTAAGCTAAATATTATTTAGTGATTACAGTTTTAGGATCCAAATCTAAACCAAAATTTCTCTAAAAAAAAAAATTCTACTCCGAAAACCATCTTCTCCATTTGTTCGTCAGTCGAAAATTCTCTGGAAAAACAACAAGAAGCATAAACCCAGTAAAGCTAAAGATGAAGGGTCTAATAAGGATTGCAATGGGGGACATGTTTATCTCTTTCACGTGGGTTTTCGTTTCATCATCATTTGGTTTATTAACATATTTGATAGCCAGCGCCGCCGGTGTCCAAACCTTAGCTTGGGCACCTCTTGTTATAATCACCGTCCTCTTTTTCGTTTTCCTTTCCATATTTAATATTATTGACGGAGTTCTCGGCGGGGCTAGTTTTGATCCTACTGCTACTGCCGCCTTCTATGCCGCCGGTGTCGGCGACGATACCCTTATCTCCATGGCCATCCGCCTCCCAGCTCAGGTAAAAATAAATAAAAACACTAAATCTGGCATCTTTTTGTGTTTTCCTTTGTGGGTTTTTAAGAAATCTGTTAACCTTTTGGATCAAATTATATGATCCTTTTGTGGTTTAATAATGATATTTTAACTGTTTAGCATTAATTTACTAGTTCTAAAAAATAATTTGTAAATTCATCTCTAAATTCATGTCGTGTTGTGTGTCAAGATTGTGTTATTTTGAGACAATAATAAATTGCAGAGAACACATCATGTTAAGCTGTTTAAATATGAAATTAAACAATTAGCTAAAGCTACAATGTTGTTGTACATTACTTAAAATAGAGTGTTTCACTGTCAGGCTGCCGGTGCCTTGGGCGGTGCCTGGCGATCGTGGAGGCGATCCCGGAACAATACAAGCACATGATAGGGGGACCATCTTTGAAAGTAGATCCACACACCGGAGCCATTGCTGAGGGGGTCTTGACTTTTTTAATTGTCTTTGCTGTTCTTTTTATCATTCTTAGAGGCCCGAAGAGTCCAATATTCAGGACGTGGTTGATTTCCATTGTGGTCGTAACATTAGTAACGTCTGGCTCTGCTTACACTGGACCTTCCATGAATCCTGCAATTGTAAGTTTCGCCCTTTTTCCTTAATCTACTTTGAATGTATCTAATTATATTTATATTTGGAAATGTATCCGACACAAGTGTCGGACATAGTTGCTTAAAGATAAGTAGCAACATAGGTTATATGTGTTTCCCCCAATGTTTGGAATGTGTCGGAGAGGGGTTCTTCGAGAAAAAGGAGTCAGAGTAACATAGACTGTCATTGCTGCCCTGTGTTTTCAGTTTTGGATTCCAATAGTGCTTCTTTGGCTTGTTGGTCAAGGATAGTTGTCTTTGAAATTGGGTATGTGTCTGACATGGATTTGTTGAATTATTATATTTGAAGTTTCTCTATGTATTTAGAGGGTCCTTGTTGCTTGCTTGCTTCAGATTTCATCCTTTTTGTGGCGACCTTGTCTTCCTATTGAATAAAGCTATATTCCAATGTAAATATGCATCATATTATGTATTTATTGCCTCAATTCCTATCGATTCTTTAAATTTCATAAGTTCGTAAGTCTTAACCTGTCGTTTCCTACGTTTCTTTTCGAAGGCAATCACCTGTTATTGGTGCAGATATTGTTTTAAACTCTAAATGCATTTGGAGTTGTGAATCATATTGCAGGCCTTTGGATGGGCATATGTATACAGCCAGCACAACACATGGGATCATTTTTATGTTTATTGGATCTGTCCGTTCATCGGAACTATATTGGCTGCGTTGGTTTTCCGGCTATTCTTCTCCCCGGCACCCGTGAAAGAGAAGAAAGCATAAGGTGATTTAACAGCAGATAAGCTCAATGTTTATGCAATAAGCTGTTCTTTTCCCGATTTGGCTGACCCGATAATCAATATCTGTCGATCATTTGCGGAGAACGTGAATGAACCATTCTTGTTCTATAGGACTCTTTTTCTGCATTCTCGTCTGGTCGACAGCAAATTTTGGTGAACATCTTGTGATCATCTTATTTGCAATGAAGTCTGTTGCTTTAATTCCTTGATTTTAAACGAGTTGTATTACAACAAATTAAGAAGGGGTTAAGACAATACTCGTATCGAATACATACTCATGTTTCATGTTTGCCGTCGCGGCAACAAAATAGAGATTAGAGCAGGGTTAAGACAATACTCGTATCGAATACATACTCATGTTACATTAAAAATAGCATTGTTAAAATACGCTTGCACACGATACGATAATGACACATTGTTATTTTTCTCACCATCTACCTTTTCTTATGATATAAACTCGCGTCAGCAAACTTCGTCATGACTCAAATCCGAAGAAAAATTATATATATATATATATATATATTGTTATTTCTACGGTAATTTTAGGGTAAGGAGTAAGGGTGCCAATTGAGTTGAGTATCTCGACATAGTTAAAACTCGATCAACACTTGATTTGAGTTGATTTGATTCGAGATCTTAGCGAGTTGTGCGAGCAATGTTCAATTTTTTTCGATAAGTTCGTGAGCAGTTCGTTATTTTTTATAAGCTTTTTATAATTTTTTTGTAGTTACCTTAAAAAATATGCTCAAAAAATTAAATGCTAGTTGAAAACTCTAGAAAAGTTCCGTGACTTGCTAGGAAACTAATCATAAGAAATTTGGTTTTAAATTCTTAAAACATTTTGTATTTTTCAAAGTATTCAAAAAGTTAATTTGTATTAATAAAAAATTAAATTATAACAATTTGCATTTCTTTTTTATTAAAACCTTTTTTTCTCTTATTATTACTAAAAGTCTTTAGTTTCCATATAAAAAATAGGATTGAAAGTTAAAATTTTGAAATTACCAAGATATTCTCTCCTTTATTGTTCATATAACATTGTTGAGAAACTAGAAAGAGTTTCACACTTAATATCAACTTCATTTCTAACTTGGTCGTGAGAGGTTTGTTTATTTATATCCTCAATCTTATAAATTTGTATGTTTATATTAAGCTCTAATAGTATTACTAGATTTTACCTATATTTAAAAAATAAGATAAAAATTCCGACGAGCTTAACGGGCAACGGGCAACAAAAAATTTTAACAAGCACGAGTCGAGCAAAATTTTATCGAGCTTAACGAGCAACGAAATTTTTTAATGAACAAGGATCGAACACTACTCAACTTACAATCGACTCGCTCGATGACCCTAATAAGTAACTTCAAAAAAGATTGTAATTTTGTATGTTATATATTTACATAAAATATTATCCAATGAAATTTCCTTTTTTTTTACAAATATAATTGAATAAAAACGATATTTACAAGACTCTGTAAAGTCAAACAAGAAAAATTGGATTTATAACATAAAATTTACGCTCTATGTTTTACAATTAAAGAGCATATATGATTTTGATTTGAACATGCATGCAAATTAAATAAATTTACACATTAAGTATTTTAATTTTAAGCAAATAGGAATGTTGCGTGTTTTTTTATATCTTAATTATCATTGTATTTTTTATTAAATTGTTTTATATGACAACTTTAATTTTTCTAAAAAATGTATTTTGTTAAAAAAAATTAAAATATTGTCAGGGTTTAATAATTTTACTTTTCAGATATGATTTTAGATCCAAATAAGTTTCCAAATGCTTTTCAAAAGAAATTTTAGACCGTTCAAATTTATTTGCATATGATGTTTAATTTTTTACTAAATTCACACAGGTTCAAAATCAGTTGAGTTTTAAAAAATACATTAAAATGCCTTTTAATTTCCGTTTTTTCTAAAATAAAATAAATTTAAAATATTTAAAAATTGTCTTTAATAAAAAAGAAAAATTTCAATACACAGTTTAAGGTTTAGAGTTGAGAAGTTTGGGTTGTAAGGTTTAAAATTTATGATTTAAGGTTTAAAGTTTAATAATTTAGGATTTAAGTATAATTTTAATTTATAGTATAAATAAATAAGTTTGTATAAAACTTATTTTATACGATATGTATATCAAATTTAAACCTAATAAAATAAATTATTAAATCTTTTCAAAATAAATTTGAAAAATTGCGAATAAAATGTGAATCTTTGTACTAATCAATTTATATTTGTCAGCATATGAATTCAATACGGGTAATTATAAAAAAAAAATAAAACAAAAAATTCTCCCTTTGTTTACTCCCCAAATCCCTCCCACTACATTTTCTCTTTCTCTCCTCATTTTCCTTTTCAATCCCAATCCTTTCAAATCCTTCCACTTTTTATTACATTTTTTGTGTTTTTATTTAAGTTTAATTTCTTATAAATTCGAAAATAACGAAGTTAAGGAACCCGGAAGATCTGCAGCCATT